>JASGXE010011217.1:0-14741 GCA_030068105.1 Sinentomon sp. SZTP_YWyxl
TCCCGTTTTTCGAAAATCCTTGCAAAGATTATTAATTCCGTCAGGAGCGACACTCCCGTGTTTCCGAAAATTGCGGAAAACCATTTTAAAACCAGAATTCGTCATTACGGGCTCGACCGGTTAAGGCTACAATATTCTAAAAGAGTTAGAATGCGTGGAGATTTTTGCAAACGAGCACAAAACCTCTGTAAATTTTGTATGAGAAACCTTGATTGCCGAGACGCAGTGGGTGCCGCCGTGCCGACCTATCTGGTGAAGTTTGTTGTCAACGTAAACTAAGAAAAATGTCAATTTTCCCCCTCACCTCTGAAGAAAATTCCCGCACCGTTGTCTGTCATAAGAGGGTTTAATATTGTGCCAATTTATGCCCTGGATAAAAATAGGAATTTTGGTGACTTTTTGACACAGTGTAAGTAAACATTATATGACCGCTGGATTATATGACCGTTGGAGTTCAATTTGTGGCATTTTTTTTTCTAGAAATGGACGATGTGATCGATCACAGTTTTAGACCGACGGCCTGTTTTCTTTTCCGCACATCTGCAGAGAGAGAAAACACCAACGAAGTTGTGACACCAATGAATATAAAAAAGAAATAGGTCACCCTTTCATGTGGGCACTGGGCAGGCATCTGTTAACTCTGTGATTGGGATCGACAGTGTCTGCTCTTCTCAGAAAGAGTTCCACAATTTAGTGATGTTCACATAGTTGACAAAATTAAAACAAATAGGCGGCTAGGTAACAGTTTGTAAAATTGATATTGGCTACGTTTCGCTCCTGCAAATGTGGGGCTTTATCAAGCACAAGGCAGCGGCCAGTTGCGGAGGCGAAACATTACCAATTTCAATTTTTACGAACAGTAGTGGCCTATTTGTTTTAATTTTTGTCAACGATGTGACGTTTATTTATTTTATTTTGTTCTTTATTTTTTGTTATTTTTATTGATGTGTCCACGATAACAATCATTATGAAAATCTTCCAAAATCCTGATTCTGGCAAAGCTTTATGACCTATCAGTCACTTCGATGTCTGTCTGCCAAATAACATAGCTTTTGGCCTTGTTCTCAAAAGTACCTACCTCTTAGCCCAGTCTGTCTCTTTTGGCAGTTTTCTAATCTGTTTTTTCTAACTTCTCCATTCCTTGGAGTCCTTACATTCATGTTGCAATTCCAAACAATTTTATCGTGAAATTTTTCTAACTTATCCATTCCTTGGAGTCCTTACATTCATGTTGCAATTCCAAACAATTTTATGGTGAAAAACAGGCCTTTATGCCCACAAAACGCTTCACACCGCATGAAAATCGATCAAAACCCAGTGAAAACCTGGATAATTCAACAAGACGCTATTTTGGAACCGCTGCACCAAATCTGACGAAATGAGCATCACTGCTAAATCGCCAAACTTTCTGCTTCCCGAAAATTTCTTTTTCAGCCGACGCCAAAAACAGAGTTTACGTGTTTGAGGTGCGCTTCGGCTGCTACAAATGAGAAAAAACTGAAAATTCAAAATTGCACCAAATCGTAATGGTTGCATCTATTTTGGCGAAATAAGCATCTGCTAGATCGCTGTTTATCGCTGTCTGTCGAATTCTTCGATGGCGATCTTACTCGCTGTATTTTTCCACGGATTTGTGTGCAAAGTAGAGGCACCGGGATGCATACTCAGTGCAGACATCGGCGGGAATTGCATTTTCGGACGTCCGTACAGGATATGGACATTGGGCTTGTCCAGTTTAAGATATACAAGAATACACAAGTTCGATCATTTGATTTCTGGGGATCCCCATCGACCAACAATCATTCCACCATTGTCTTGTGTCTTTGCAGTGTTTGTGATGAGGGAGGACTTCTCCTAATCTTATCTTGCCTATCTTGCATTGATGTAGGCCTATATGCATATAATTTGTATTTGGTTTTGTATGTATTTGGTTTCTTATCGTTTTCAGAGACGGAAAAAAGGTAGCATCTTCAAGTCGAGGGCATCTACTACGGAGAGCGGTACAAAGCGATCCAGCTTGTACAGGCACAAATGGTCCGATAAAGATGAGGCAGAGAATGCATCGAGGAAGAAAGGAGAATTCCATTCGACTGATTTGGAGCCTGGAAGTACACAGCAGGCGTCCTGCATAGCCAAAGACGACTTTGAAGCATCAAAGTTGACGCGTGTCATGACGTGGCCTTCGACTGATTACAATGACATTGAAGAACCAGATGCCATTTCTACAGTAAAATGCAATAAATCCACAAGACAGGTGAGAATTAATAAGAACCTGATCCAATGCAGTATTCTCTGTATACACTATAGATCCATAGACAGTTGGGGATTATTAGAACCTGATGCAATTCTATCTGTATACACAAGAAATCCTCAAGACAAGTGAGGATTAATAAGAACCTTACAATCTGTGTGCACAGCAAGACAGGTGAGGCTTGAAAATAACCCCTCTCTGTATGTGCAAAAGAGCCACAAGAAAGGTGTGAATTCATAAAACCTGGTGCAATCATCTGTATGCACCAGGAATCCACAAGACAGGTGAGAATTTATGGAATCTGATGCAATTCTCTCTGTGTGCACGATGGATCCACAAGACAAGTGAGGATTTTATAAAAACCGTAATTCTCTGTGTGTGCATGAGAACCTGATGCGATTTTCTCTGCACGAATATGCACAACAGTCCAATGCATAGGTTGGGATTTTCAAAAAATGGATTGCATACCTTCAATAAAAAGCTATGGGTAAATCCTCTATGGTTGATAAAAACATGATGCCATTTCATTTGCAGGCAGGTGCCTATCTCGCATTGTACCCATCAGGGTTCCCAGGTGAACCTTGAGAAAACTTGACTACAAAATGGATCTTGAAACCTTGAAAACCCCTTGAATTTGATGTTTGATTTGCAAAAAAACCTTGAAAACTGTCATCAGTCAGCATTCTGAGAACCTGTTTTTGTTAAAGAGCTTTGGCCTTTGAGGGACTCCATCTCCCAAACCTCCTACCAGTTCAAGCTCTGTCCTGGGAACACTGCTGGAAGTGCCATCCCAGCCCCAATTTTTGTGACCTATGTTCATTGATGCCGCTTTCTGCCACTTAGAAAGCTTAAAACCTTGAAAATGATTTTCCAAAATTGCTGGGAACCCTAACCCGTTTAAAAAGGAACAAATTTACAAGGATGGTTCATGAAGAACATGACGACACCATTTGCCTTTTTGCTCCATAAATCCACAATTCAGGATGAGGATACAAAGAACCTGATGCAATTTCATCATATGCCTACCATGCCTTTTGCCACATTTGTGGTTGGAAATATCTTCCCTATTTTATCTTTTTTTCTGGCAGATTGAATTTCATACGATTAGGTAGGTTTTTCAGTGGCAGCTGATAGTGTATGGCTTTGATGCCCTTGGTGGGTAGTGAGCCCATGATTAAATTGGTTTAGGTTTCTTGCACACTTCTCCAACTCATACATCCACACCAGTCGTTAATTTCACAGCATGTTGTGCTGGATTAGGTACCTACCTACCTTTCTGCTGCAACACCTATCCTTTTCTCTCTTTCCTCTTCCACTTCAATTCTGCTAGTATTACACGGTTGTCCGTAACGTGCAGCAGGCTCACCAGATCCAGGAGTCGGGTGAATTTCAGGAGTTCAACGATGACATTGAGTTCATCCACGATGCGCTGCAGCAGTCGAATCCATTGCCGGCCAGGTTTGCCCATTTCAAAGAGTGTTGGATAATCATATTGGAAGGAAAAAGACCTGCACCCATTTTCACTTTTTATTAAATGGTTTTGCCACTAATCTGGACGCATCCAGAGGGTTAGGTTGGTAGGTATAGGCCTGTCCGGGTCGCGTATTTGATTAATCTACACGAATCGGGCACTTTTCCATCGTTCCCCATGTGAAAGCCCCGAGCCATAAAAAGGCAGGAAAACACTCTGAACATAGAAATTGGGTTTGGTAAGGTTAGGATAGGTTACCTAGTTAGGCGAGGTTAGGTTGGTTAGGTCAGGTTAGGTTAGCTTTATTTTGCTTTTTGTCTAAGCGCCAAATCGGGAGATTGCCCGATTCGTATAGATAAATAAAACACGCGGGACTCCTGTCCCACAGTCCTGCTTTCAGGGAAACCCTTGATGCCACACCGACCAAGAAATGCTCCTATAATACAAATATTGGCTCACTGTTCAGAGGAGCAACAGTTGGCTTTGTGTTGGCTTGTCGCCAGTTCCTTCTCAGACCCAATTACACCTTCCTCGGAGGAGTTACCTAACTGGTTTCTGCAAATAAGTCGGTACCTACTTATCCCCCAAAGCCACCACTTGGTCTTCCGCAGGGTGCATTGCTGAAACTGGAATGCGTTAGGTACATTTGACATAGGTACTCTGCAGTCGGCAATGCACATTAGGTAGGCTATGACACACGAGAGGCGCGTGCTGACTTCCATCAAGCTTAGAATTGAAACTTAACTTGGAAGACTGAATGTATCTTACTGTAAAATGGTTATCTTACTGTGAAATGCTCTTCCTGTGGAGTGAAATGGCCTAGTTTGTCATAGTCGGTCCTTTACCCACACTCTGCCTTGCAAAAATAATCATGCATACCAGCACAAAAAGCCAAAAACTGGTTGGTCCCTTCCAAAGTTAATTTTCAAATTGTCCTAATTATTGTTGAGAGAGGATCACTTTTTGACTCATTCCGATGAGATAAAATCAATTGCTTGGTTGGATTCTAGTGTGTTCTTGGTGGGAAAACCCTGAACATGTTAATTTGAGATCATTGTTGCCAGCAACCTATGCCATTTCTGGTGAGATGAGCCTTATCCACTCGTAGATAAAATGAACACACACGACCAGTTTCACCTTCACTTCACTCGGAGGTTTCCTACAGGCGCCGATAAGAAGAACAACAGCGATGAAAGACTATCACACGATGAACATGCATACACACTAAAATGGCTGCTGGCGGAAAACGCACCATTGGCAGGTGAAAGTGCACCCGAAGAAGCCCTCGAGTTAGGGCGAAACCGGTCGTACGTTCATTTCATCTACGAATGGACAAGGCTCACCTCAATAGAAATGGTATTATTATTGTTGTCATTAGTTTTTATTGTTATTTCAAAAAACTGATTGTTAGGTACTGTTTCTGAATGTTGTTCTGTAAATTTCTTGTATCTCTATGGGAAATATAACAAAAAAAAACAGAAACAGAAAACAGGTTATTCCTGCCTGAGTGAATGTCAGTATTCCTCCTGTTCATTGAGCTTCCGTGACTTGAACCATTTTGCAATCATGTGGGGCAACTGATCACCCTTGCTCACATGTGCTGCCCGAGAACTGATAAAACTAAAGATTGTTATTTCACCACCGTGTTTTCCTACCTTTCGTTTATTGAAGGTGTTTGGCAGTGTTTAGTCTTGCTTCGAAGTGTATGGCTCCAGCATTTCGTATGCATCTTCGTGCACACAGCACTGTCTCCAAGTTCTTCAAATGCCTGTCTGACGTCAAGAATGCAGACTGTGATGAGGTAAGCTGATGTGGGACTTGGGTTATTGCTGTGCTCTCCCAATAATTTCTCGGGCAACGATGAAATAAAAACTGAGTTTGTGATTTATTTTTTTATACCTGTGCCTGATTTTTTGTATAATAGGTAGGTAGGTACATATTGTTTATGCGTTTTGCTGCAACTTATGACAGACAATACAAGTGAGATCAGGAAACAAACACAATGATTGTAAATGGCACACATAACCTCGACTGTCCGTTGAGTAAATCCGTGAAGCATTCACGTATTCACCTAGTGAATGCTCCACATAGTGAACAGAGGCCTAATCTATCCATGCATTAATTAATTACGCTGAAGTACCTAACAAAGCGACAAAATTTGATTTTAACCCCTCAAGCCCGGAATTGCGAATTCGGGTTTTGCAATGGTATTCCGCAATTTTCGGCACCAAAAAGTGTCGCTACCGCCGGAATTTATAATTTTTGCAAGGATTTTCGAAAAACGGAAAAAGCAGAAATGCATGCATTTCCCACCCAACCAAGCCAGATTTCTGCTCTGTGTCAATAAAATCACCCATATTTTGATGTTTTTGACCAATAAAAACACTTTCGCACAAAAAAACTGGCCAAAACACCCACAAACCACTGAAAACCGCACCAAAATTGAGCAAAAACTGGAAAAAACAACAAATTTCAATGCGACGCCATTTCAAAACGAATGCAGCAAATCACGTGAAATAAGCGTCTGCTAAATCGTGCGTCTTTCAACTTCCCGAAAATTCAAATTTCGGCGGGCGGCAGATATCGCGCGATCGCGAAAAAAGGCGCCTTCAACAGGAACTTTAGACAAAAAAGCGGGAAATTTGAAAATTGCGCCAATTTAAAACGGTTGGACCGATTTTGGTGGAATAAACGCCTGCAAGATCGCTGTTTATTCCTCTTTCCGACTATGAAAATTTTAGCCGACACGATTCGCCGCATTTGCGGCGATAAACCCATTTGAATGCATGGTATTCCCGTGCGTACGGCGGTCGGCAAATCGCAACAGCTTTATATGCGCGTACACCGTACGGCAATCGGAGCTGTCAGTAACATCTTATGACGCGTACGGCGTACGGCAATCGAGCTTGACCAAACAAAGGATGCGCTGACGAATAGTGTCTGCCTTTATTTGCGAGTTTTAGGATTTTCAAGCACAGATTTGATGATTGGTGGTGGAAGGTATGCAGAGCATGGCAGTCTTGAGAAGAGGCCACTCCACCTGCAGTTTCACCTCACTCTTGTCCCTCTTTCGTTCCCTGTTTATTCCTTCATTCTCAAACTGATTTCCACGATTTTCACCATATCTTTTGCATTTTTCATGCTGTTGGATTTTTAAATTTTTTATTTTTGCCAAGTGTGGAGGAAGTTTTCAGCTAACCAATTCTGCATTGAAGGACATTGTCGATCTTTTTTTCATTCACAGAATCTAGCTACCTGCACGGCCCTTGTCATGTTTGTTCTGAGTCAGGACCGGCTGAACATGGATCTCGACCGGGACAGCCTCGATCTGATGTTGAGCTTCCTGAACAAAGCAGACGACAAGACTGCTCAACCCGGTGGCAGCATCAGCCCCACGGGAGGAAAGAGGATGAGTCGTGCTGCGAGCAGGGAGCTCGATAAGTACAAACAGCGCATCAGGGATCTCTGTCAGGAGATGCAGAAGTCTGGTCTCGGACATGCTCAACACCTCCAGCTGGATAACATTACCGTAAGATGAAGTCTGACATAGCCTACATTCTTTCAGTGATGGATGAACAATGTTGTACCCTAATGCATTTGGGCCAATTATTTCGCTGTGTGGAGCATTTAAATATTTTTGTAACTCACGGAACATTTAAACATTTTTGTAACTCACGGAACATTTAAACATTTTTATAACTCACATATGAACTTTTACCTCAAAAGTGAGACTTTTGAAGCTGTTCCTCCCAGACTATGACGAGGCAAGGACAGCACATTGCGGGTGCGTGGAATAACGTCCAATTTTTGCAAGGTCTAATGTTACGTCTAACCGGAATAACGTCCAATCGGAATAACATCCAATGGGAATAACGTCTAATTTTTCGAACGTCTAACCGGAATAACGTCTAACAGGAATAAGGTCTAATCGGAATAACGTCTAACCGGAATAAGGTCTAACCGGAATAACGTCTAATCGGAATAACGTCTAACCGGAATAACGTCTAATCGGAATAACGTCTAATTTTTTTAAGGTCTAATTCCGCGCGAAAAGTAGTACCACATTTAACTCAACGTTTACGTGAAAACAAGGGTTTTGGGTGGGGGTAGGTGGAGTTAGGTTAGGTCAGGTTAGGTTCGGTTAGATTGTTTTTATTTGGGTAAGATGTATCAATACTCGCCTCATCACAACTTTAGACCTTCCGAAAATTAGACGTTATTCCGATTAGACGTTATTCCGGTTAGACGTTATTCCGATTAGACGTTATTCCGGTTAGATGTTATTCCGGTTCGACGTTATTCCGTTAGACGTAATTCCGGTTAGACCTAAAATTAGACCAAAAAAAAATAGATGTTCGAAAAATTGGACGTTATTACTGCAACCCGCACATTGCCACACAACTTGCTATCACTCGTCAGTAATTACCTGAATAGAGGCCATTTTCAGATCGACAGAGTAGATTTGGAGACTACGTTTCATCTACTCGTGTTGTCGCACATCACCAACGGCAGAGAACACTGTGTCATCTGACTGGAAAAAGGATCCAGACCAGGGGAACGGTTTTTACTGTTTGTAAGACGGAGTGTGGTGCCAGACAAAAATTGACCACTTGCTTTGTTAATTGAACATTTCAGCACTGCAACTGGTCAGTCCGACCTACAAGGATAGCATATTGCTTCCTCTCCGCCTATTCTTCAAATCAACGGAACTCTGGTTTATTGAACTACGCCTGAAGAAAGAACGACAGTTTCGTTCAGAAACTGCGGTAACACATCCTACGAACCTGTTAGGATTCGGAAACCTTTAGTTCCTATAATTACTTTCCACACAAAGTTTCTTAAAATGGTTATTGATAGTTTTCATGCTGATAGTTCCCACATCTCCCTTCCTCCTAGGCTTCCCAGTTGGCTCTTGAAACCCTCTTGTCACTGACGTCGAGACGTGCCGGCGACTGGTTCAAAGAGGAGCTTCGGTATTTGGGTGGTTTGGAACACCTTGTTGGCACCGTTTCCAACTGCTGCAAGCCAATCGACAGTCAAATTGAAGAGTGGACAGCCGATTTGCTTGATAGGCTAAAGCGTGCTGACAGGTGTTTGAAGGTTTTGGAAAATGTGAGTCTTTTACGTCTTAGGAGTTGATTGAATTCCATCTGTTTTGACTTCACCTGTTCACGTCCGTCCTGGATTGTCCTGGAATTTGAATTGTCTGTGCTGGATTTTTTCTTCTCTTTTTTTTCTTGTAAGATGACAGCAATTCTGATCCACAAAAGTAAAACATTACTGAACCAAGCCAATCCTTCATTTATGCATGGAGAGTGGCAGGCCTTGAAATGATGGATTGTTTTAATTTTTATGACAAAAATGTGAAGATGCCATTTGGAGAACCCAAATTTGTCAAAAGGCTCCAGCTTTTGGGGGACTCCATACTCCAAACCAAACCCCTTGCCAGCCGCCAGGGTTCTGCCCCATGAACCCCCAGTGGGGGCTCCCACACTCAACTGGTAACTACCAACCCCGCACTTTCCACTGCACCCCAAAACTTCCTCGAATAAGGTCTGCTTTGACCACCTTGCATAAAGCCGAATCTCCGGGAAAAAATTCCGATTTCGAGTGGAAACCCTGTCATAACTGTTTCATTGACGTCGCACCATGATTGTCCATTTTTCTTCACTATTGTCGGTATGTCCCCTGGCAAAATTCTTTGCAGCAAAGAGTACCTTGTACCCGTGGTCAGAGTGGCCATTGAGGCTCAGTAATTGTTGCATTGCATGGAATGGAAAAAAGTGTTAAGATGTAGAGAATAGCCTAGGCTACTTCACACACAAACAAAATTCTCAAAATAGCACTCCCACTCTTGTTGCAAGCCAACAGGAGTGCATTGTTTCGGTTGGACTTAATCCTGTGCATGGCAATGCCTTCCTAGCAGACTGATGAAAATAAGATAATGAGCATGAGGTGATTATGCCAGAGCACACTTGAAAAGAGAGGGTGGAAATCTCACTCCCATTGGATCATGCATGGGAGTACTTATTGTTCATATAGTTCCCTTTTGGTAAGGAGTTCCAACTGCGATGATAAAACTGTTTTTAAACATCCCTGCTCTTACAGCCTGGGCTCACAGAAGTCTGTGACCAGCATTTTTGTCCTGCAAAACTCATTTCTGCCCGCAAAAACTCACTTCTGCAGGGTCCTTCCACCGGCACAATCTAAGACCTTCCCATTGTTCACTCCCTCAGTTAATGTTACGTGTAACCAAAACATGTCCAGCACTGACAAACTCCATTTCAGTATAACAAAAACCGTTTTAATCTAAAATCTAACACAATAATTAATATTATCATGGCGTAGACAGGTGAAAATCACGTCACCACCCAGCACAGTGCTCACTTGTTTCAGATTCAGGCCCCTAATTCCTCTATCCCCAGCCTCCTTTTTTTGCTGATTTGTTCCTGCAGAAGCTGGGAACCAGGGTTGGTCGATCGCATATAGCGTGACCCTGGAGGTAGGGGGAAAATCCGGTCCAGATAAAAAACCGCCTCCTTGCAGCCCCATATAGAAGCTGAGGGTGCAAAATAAGGATTTGGAAGAGAGCCCTTCAAGGGACCCTCTTTTACCAAATCACTCGCGAAGCTCTGCCACCAAGCTTCTGTCTGCTGCCACCAGACCTCATTATTTCCAGACCTCCTTTCTCCAGCCTCCTTTGCATTGAAAACTGATATCCCTCCCATTCCATTTCACAGGTAACTCACCAAAACGAAGAGAATCAAAAGAGATTGTTGGAGTTGAACAACAATAGTTTCGTAAACGTTCTAGTCAAATTGTTTTCAACCGTGGACCAGGAGGTTCCCCTCTATCCCAATTACAACATCAAGGATGTCAACAGTATTGGCTTTGTGCTAACCGAAACCCTCTTCTCAATACTGAAGTTACTCATCAATTTAACTCACGACTTTGCTGTCAACGGTTAGCTTTGCTGTTTATTTAGCAATGGATGGTATTGAGGGCTGCAGAACACATTATAATCAAGATTGTTGCTGTGCTTTTTTCCCTGCCACAGTTGCTGTGCTTTTTTCCCTGCCACACTCAAACACACTAAAAAGGAGATCGATTTCGTTGCTTCCGCAATATCACCAGTCCGACAACAGAATTCCTAGATGGTGGAATCCGTCGTCTGCTGAGCAGTCCGCTGGTAGTTGACGGATTCCACCAACCAGGAATTCAGTTGTCGAACTGATTATGTTGCGGACTCAACGAAATCGATATCCTTTTTTTTTGTGAGTGTTTTATTAGGTGTTTTTTAAACTGTGGCAGAGAAAATGCACAGCAACAATCTTAATCATCATTTAGCAAACTTATCCATGCTTACTATTCGGACATCGGATTCCCTGAAACTTGTGTTTGGAGCTCTCACTAGTGTTCCAGAAATGGCCACATGGGCCACAGATGTTTATATGACTTGAAAAAGAGGTCCCTAGCACTAATATCGAATAAGACTTTTTTTATGTCTGCAAACGAAGTCCATAAACAAGCCCCTGACCTAAATCTTTAAATTAGTCTGGGCACACAGATTGCTCCCAGACTAATTAGATTTTCCCTACCGACACTCTGTAGGTGGGTAATGTAGACTATTCTTTCCCTTCTGAACTGTTTTAAAATGAGCAACCACCCTTGAATACACAGCTTTTCAAACCATGCTAAGGGGCAGATTATTTTTAGACACTTGCCTATTTGGAGTCATCGGGGTTGCAGTTCAAATGGTCTGGCCTGTGCTTGCTGAATCCATCGCTTGCTATGTTATGCTATTTTTGCAGGATTTTTTACTCTCGCATGTTGGCTGTTCCCAAAAATATTGATGTTCTTTACTAGACCCAGCACACAAACTAGGAATTCTCACAAGGTCCAGGGAATCATTTTGCTTCCTTTTCGGAGGTCCTGTAGTGCAAAAACTTTACTGCTTCCTCAGACATGCACAATTGCTTTTTATATTCTCACTTATTTCACCAGATCATGGAAGTCGTCTGATTGGTCAGCAGCCTGGTCTACTGGATGCAAGTCTTCATTGTCTGTTGAATATCCCCTCCTTTGTTCCGGAGGAGAAACGATTCGACGTTCTTGTGCTTGTAAGTTCTCTCTCTGCTCAAACCTGACCACCTGACCTTGATCCTCTTTCCCATCCAAATCTAATCATGACTGATGGATGACTCCAGAATCCAAGGTTCAGTACACAGTTCGAATATATTATGCCACGAAGAAATTATCCGTACCAATTTGAGGCATGACGTTTTGGGGTATCGCATCCTCATTGATGAACAAATCGATGTCGTTTGTCGAAGAGGGTGCGATACCCCCGAAACATCCGCCTCAAATTGGTTCAAAGATCTGAGTGCTTTCAGCTTAGCTATTTACATTCTGTGAGCATGCGATATCCAAGTTTTAACACCTTGCTTTCTTCACAAAGCAATGTATATTTCGAGATCGCCATAACCGGGGAGGAAACTTAGAGAACTTGAGACTAATGAAAACTCGCTCGGCGATTTATTCTCCAGTTTAAAGCAGACGTTTCGGAGGAACGGAGAGCAGGATGCCTCCGAAACATCAGCTCCGCCGCTTTAAACTGGAGAATATCGTCAAGTGAGTTTTTTGATTATTTTTTATTTCGTTTTGTATTTCTCATTTTGTTCAATTTTTTACACAATCTCATTTTTCCAGTCGTTGTGTTTATTGCTGAATCTGATGGAGCACTGCCACGAAAACAGACGTCTCTTTATTCTCACCAAGGCACCTATCCCCAACGGCTACTTCAATGGTGAGTCCACCTGACCATTTTGCTCGTTCCGATTTTAATAAAATAACACCTGTGTCCAGAATACCCCATTTTGGTACAACTCTCCAATGAACAGGTTCCTGAAATAAACTTGAAGAGTGGAAATATAGTTTGGTCCTTTTCTGGGGACTCCCAGGTCTTAACCCACCTGACAGGAGTTTGGTGTCTTGGAAGGGTCCTGAAGGGGTCAGGTATGCCAGCCCAGACCACACTGTAGTGGCCAAGGGCATGCTCATGGCATTCAAATGTCTGCGTTCAGAAGCAGGGTTGGCAGCGACCTGGTGAACCTGGAAAAGTTGGGGAATTTGAAAAAGAACCTGGAATACCTGGAAAAGTCAGGGATTTCAAGGGCTTTTGCTGCCAAACCTGGAAAAGTCGGGGAAATCGAAATGCCAAGAGGGAATTTTTCCAGTTAAATCATTCAGAAGCCTCTGTTTTGGAACATTTGAGCCAATTTTTGTCAAAAAAGTTTTTTTGCTTCTTATTCAAAATGAATGGTTTTCATCAAGCTGTGGAATTCTTGGCATTCTTTCAGCAAAATCCTGAAAATTGACAGTTTTATGAGACAGCGGGCCAGAAAAGGGCCTGGAATTTCCTGGCAACGGACCTGGAAAAGTCAGGGAATTGAGATCTGGGAAATGCCTGGCAACCCTGAGAAGGGAAAGCCTGACATTTTGGCGATACTTGTTTAAATGCCTGTAGGTTGTCTGTCTGAATTGCTAAATTGCGGCCATTTGACAAGTTATGCATAATTTAAAATATGCACTGTAGCAGAATCCTTATCTCAAAAATATATCTTGTTTTTTTCCATTTTGTCGGTAGTCTCCCAAAATCACAAAACAGGCACATCGATGCCTCCCATGAAGGAATTCAAATTTGATGAAAACCCAAAGGATATTGGATATGCCACCCATGACGGAATTCGAATTTGGAGAAAACCCAAAAGATGCCTTGATATGCCACCCAAGATGGAATGCCAATTTGATGAAAACCCAAAAGTGGAATGCCAATTTGAAGAAAACTCAAAGGATATCAGGATATGCCACCCATGATTGGATGTCAATTTGAAGAAAACCCAAAAGTGGAATGCCAATTTGAAGAAAACCCAAAGGATATCAGGATATGCCACCCATGATGGGATGTCAATTTGAAGAAAACTCAAAAGATGTCGGGATATGTCAAAGAGTGAAAACCAATGGTCTATTTTCTTGCCACAATCTCATTCCAGTGCAGTCATGGATAAACTGATTTTCCCAAAGAATTTGTCACAATCACTAATTGTTTATCACATTCATTTGTTTTCAGCCGATGATCGGTTGATGGCTGTGGAAGCTCTGATTCAAATGTTCTTCCAGAACGAGGAACAAGCATGCATTGAGGAGACCAAAACGGACAACATTCTCGAGGGGAAGAAAGAGGAAGATGAGACTGGGCAGGACGGAGGGGGAGGGTCGGGGGCAGGGAAGAGGACAGCTGATGAAGGGGAGGCAGGGGGACAGAAGTCACAGGAGGAATTCATCGAGGAAACTGTGGCAAAGCGTAAGTTCGTCTTTTTGTGCACATGACTGACTTGCCATTTTAGGGTTACATGTTGAAGTAGGAAATAGATTGAAGGCAATAACAAACTGGTTTTTGAACTCTTTGTCATTGGTGTTTTGCACAAGCTTGCATTCGGGAGTTTTTAGCTGGCAGTGCTTTTACGATCTAACACTAACTGTACAAAGTTAGAGTCGGTATTAATTTAGTTAGAGTCGGTATTAATTTGCTCAGCGAAGCAAATATTTGCTCCTCGGAGCAAGTTAATCCGAACTTGAACTCAGCACGGTAAAAGTTCAGTTGTTTAGGCGAAAAGAGCATGTTGATTTGGTGGGACGTCCTTTTGTGTTGCAGTCCCAATGGCTTAGGTCCATCTTTTCATCCCCTCCCTTTCATCCCAATACTGCCATTCAGAACACTGAACAATTGCTGCTTAGGTACTCAAATTTTGCAGTCATTTCATTCCACACTTTGATTTCATTCAACAGGCCCAATAAGACATGATCCCAACTCTGATGACATTTTTCGATGTTCTTACTGTGCCTCTCCCTTTAACAAGTGACGCCATGTTCCGCCAAATTTGTCATCATGTGTCATACAGTAGTGCAATAGCGAGAAAATTTCCAATCAATTTAATGCAGAAAACTAATGCAGCATGT
>JASGXE010011218.1:0-15442 GCA_030068105.1 Sinentomon sp. SZTP_YWyxl
ATGGGGGAAATGGGAAGGGCAAAATATGACTGAGGCAGAATTGGACTGGGCTAGAATGGAACAGAGGCAGAATGGGACTGGGGCAGAAGTGGACAGAGGCCGACAAAAAATTCTACCTCAGTCCCATTCTGCCTCAGTCCGTTCTATCCCAGTCCCCCGTCCCGGATCACCAACGACCAGAAAAAACTACATCAGCATAACTACTCAAAGCACATACTCGTAAAAGCTCACTGTCATTGACTATATGAAAGATCTCCGAGGAAAACACAAAGCACATTTCATATCAAAATGGTGGAGAAAAGCGAACACAAGAGAAAGAAAAGAAAATAGGAAAAATGTTGTCAAAAGCTATAGGCGTAAAAAACCAAGAAAAAATGAAAATAAGAATCGCATAGTATCTCATCACGTAGATATCACCCTATAGTACGAGTAATTTGGTAGTCGCAGAAAATAAAATTTAAAAAAAGCAATACCAGAAACCTGCTGATTTAAAAGAGGACGAAAGATTCTGTTAACTTTGATCTTCAATGAGCCAGAAGCAGCGTGATTCAAATATGCGATTCCGATTTGGCACCGAACTTTAGTCTGGATGGCTCTGAAATCCTCATTTTACATTATTTTCTGAATTTTTGCATTGTTCTGAATTTAGGCTATTCCACAAAGGAGTTGTCAAAATCGATCTTTATCAAAAACACCGAAACAAAATATGTCCAGCGAAAAGGCAGTAATCGACATCTCGAAAAAAGCGTCGAAGATCCAAAAGTGGTATTCACTTTCACAATTTTGAAACATTTCGGTTTGATTTCAACCGATTTGCAACGCTTGCGCAAGCCTGTTGAAAGTGCAAGTTTCATATGCAACAAACAACTCATGTGACAAAAATGGAAACGTGCAACAAACCACCATTGCAAAAAATTCAGTTTTACCCTTCTCAAAATCAGCTCATCCACAAGTGAATATCATAGCACATCACAACAGTTTAAAGACACCATATTGCACAAAAAGGTAAGCCTATCAAAGAAAGGAATAGTTTGACATGAAGGGATTAAAGATACATCAACAGTCACCTCAAGACGTGAGAATAACAAATACCATTTGGCAGGAAATTCACCTCCACCAGTCCCATTTTTGAAGGGGTGGCGGGAAGCACTCAAGGGATCTGCATTTACATTGCAAGCAACTTTTTCGAGTAGCCGGAATAGGTTTCGAAAAACAGTTTCAAATAATTCAAAGGAAGTTTCAAAATGAACAACCCACGAATGTAAACGCTATTAAAATATTGTGAGCTCGATGAAGTAATCACCTTCTAGGCCTATCGCCCTATTGCAACGACGGGTGACAGACAATGACAGCCGAAAAAACAGGCTTTGCGAAATGAAACTGGATGGCACTTTCCCATTTTGCAAATCAGAACCATGGGCATGATTAGATGGATTTACATTAGATGGATTATTTTTGGTGCTGTCAGAACAAAACTCTGGGAATGACCGATTGGGCATGAGCTCCAACGACCCAATTCTGCTATGTTTCTGCATTTGACTTGAAGAACGATTTGGTAACTTCTGTTTTCGAGTCTGAAGGATGTTTATCAAAAACGTCAGCAGCCCAATTGAATTTTCTGGATTTAAGGGCCTTTTTGACTCAAAAGCAGTACACCAATCGGCTTGCACTCACCGATGGAACGGTTAGAGGCAGAGGTTAGCACCCGCGCGTTCATTTTACCGACTCCCTTCTACCTGCGTCACTGCAGCGCAGACCTCAATAATCAAAGGTGGGTGGGTGTAGCGTTACGCAAAACGACGCGAAAAATTCTTTCTTTCACATCATGTTTCCACGAATACCTTCGTAAAGTCGTATGCTTTGCGCAGAAAATGGAAACTTGAAACAATCTATCTTTACAAACCATTTTTGTCAAGTTGCCCCCATACTGCTTTGGTTTTGTTAACGTATCCTGAAAATTGGACGAAATGGCTGTTGAAGTGGGGCCCTTGACTGTTCTCGTATCATTGGAGTAATGTTGACAAGAGAGACTACGCCCTTACAGAGTATTAAAGAGCTCTCTTCCTGTTGTCACCCCTTCGCCTCCATTCTCCGTCTCTCGATAATGACACGATTTGATGTCGCTCAGTGAGTGGTGATGTTGGTGATCTAACAGGCGACAAATCTCGGCTACGCAGCGAGAACGCGTCACCGATCGTTGGCAAGAAGTTTGGCCTCTTACAAAGACTGCTGAACCATCAGCTGAACGATTCCAGCGGAGACCAAATAAGTCGGAAGATAACTGCCACCAAACCGTTTTCAAGTTTCGAAGGCGAACAACTACGAGGCGAATTCGAGTGGCATGGAATCACCTCTCAAAATTGTGAGCTCACCTCTGACGCGCTGGAAAAGAAAACACGCCCATGATCGGGATGAAAATATTTTCACTCAAGAGTATTTTGGTCAGCGACTGAACACTTTCCAGACAATGCCGCAAGACGAGTATCAGAAGCCATATTCCGAAGAGCACATCATGTGCAACTGAGCGAATGAAGACAGCGGCCGAAGCACGTTTGGAAACGCAAACATAAACTTGGAAAAAATGGACACACTTCCATATTTCGCAAACTTTTCCGAAGAACGGACTTTCATTGTTGCTAAAAACCCACCTCTCGCCCCTCGAAATTTGAAGACGTACACCTGATAGGTAAAATTAGATAAAAACTCAGAAATGAAATCCTGGTGAAAGAGAAACCTGATCAAAACTCAGCGGAATTTTAGTCATTCAGGAGCACAAAAACACCAAGCAGCTCCTTAGGGCATCACGTCCAACGAAAATCGTGCCACAAAGACACAAAAATTAAACCACCATCCGCAGAAACATCAGAAGGAAACCGATCAATTAATCGGCCTTCGTCAAAGAAAATCAAAACCAGATCCAATCGTATTGCCATCTCGTGTACGTGGCTCGGAATTTTGTCAGAAAATGTTGGGAAAAGACAAGGACCGCGCTTCTGATTTCTGCCACTTGTGAAGTGACAAGCCCACTGTTGCCACGACATTCGATCGTGGAATCAAGATGACCACGATTTTAGTGGCAACGAAACAAAAATGAGCGTCATTTCCACTGCGAAAGTGGCAAACTGAGTTCATCTGCCACTATTTCGTGACATACTACATATACCACTAGAGAAGTGGTAGCAGTAGCCACTATTTTTCTTGCAGTGCAGCAGTCGTCAACCTTTGTCCTTGCGCAATGAGAATGCTTGGTTGCCGGCAATAACAGCCGGAAAGTTCCTTGCATTGTGTTGAAACCATCACTGATGACCAGATTCTCCATTAACATTAACTGAGCAGGGCCACAAGAGTAGGGGAGATTTTTTACACCAAAAGGGCCAGACATGGAAAAAGAACATGCGTAATGTTGACATGTACCTTTTCTACCGTAACCCACTTTTGGATCGTAGAATTTTTGACAACATGCGCATCAAAGCACAACGTTTTTTGTGATGCGTATAACAGTGTCAAACCCTTGGTGAAATTGGATGACCGATATATTGGCCTGACATTAGAGGCATTTCTCCTGTGTTGTGTGAGCTAAGAAACATACCTTTTCCAGATAAAAAAAAAGCCAGCGACCAAAACAGGAAAAGAAGAAAGAAGGCCATAATTGAGAAAGATTCGCTTGCGACTTCTGGGACAATCGTTGTAATCGTGCGTAACAGATTCATCACGCTGGCATTGACAGGCCGTTATATGTAGTAGACTCCAGCCTTTCCAGAATTTCCAAAGCCGAGGTTTTTAATTCTCGGGTAGTGCCACGAGTTCAATTTCCGGAATCATGACAGCTATAGAGGTAACTACCATCACGGAACACGATTTCAGTCTTCGAACACAATTTCAATTCGGCCGGCTTACGTAAGCCAAGCTAAGGCCCACCAGCCTCCCCCATCATAGTCCTGCCCCCAGCCAACAGATGACCCCACGTGGCACCTAACTCAGTTTCGTCGGGGGTAGACGTTTACAGCGTTTCAATCAGCAGTGGCAGATTTCAAATGGAAAGTTTGAGAAGGAAAAATGGCACGACAATCAAACTTTACAATGGTTAGCAGCCTACAGCCATAGGCGTCTGTGCTTTTTCGGCCGGGGGATGCATCGGGGAGAAAATATTATTTTGCCAACACGGGTTTACGCACAATGAACGAGTCGCAATGTGTTCTCTCTTGCAACACGGAGTTTTCCACTTGAATTCAGCCTCAATTCGATGGTGCAATCTGACAAAGCGGTGCACTTGATTTGTGACTCTCTGTTCTGCTCGATTGTGCACTTAAAATTTGGCCAACATTCAGCGGTAAACTAGTATTGTGGCCCTTTCCTCGATTGTGCACTTGCCATGACCCTCTTTTCGGAGAAGCTATACAGAATTATGACCCTCAAAATTTGACGGTGGCACTTAAATAATAACAATAGTGAGGGAGAGAGAGAGAGTAAGAGATAGAGGGGGATGAGAGTTTCGTGCAACCATTCATCATTGTTGACCAAAATCAAAAACAATCAACAAATTTTCGCAGTGTTTTCGGATTTCGTCAGGTTTCCCAAGTTTATCAAAGCGATATACGAGTAAAATCCCCGCCATAATCGTTAGTTCGAAAACGACTCGCGCCAATTGGGATTAGCGGCAGGCAATATGCGCCGCAAAACCTTTTGAAAAATGCCCCATTCCGGATTTATTGACCCCAATATTCCCAATATGTCTCACAGCGGGTGTACGTATTTTACAAATGCACAAGACACGACACACCTCGGCCTTGAATTTGGTTCCCGCCGTGGGGTGCACGGCGGCCACACAGGTATTTCTCCGGACCCCACTGGCTGCGCCCATGTTTTCAGCAACACCGAGCTACCCTCTAGTGGCGATGATTGATTATGCTGTTCCCTTTGCCTTTGTTGGTGGGTGTCACGACGTTAGGACAACCGTCAGCAATGAAATGCGAAATGAAATAAATCATTTCCCAGCAGCAAAGCAGAGTTCCCCTGAAAGGATCTCCTGCGCAGCTGAAGCAGAAGGCCTGCAGTGCACAACCTTTCGATTTTCGATTTCCCTTTCTTTCCATTTCCGACTTTTTAGAAAGGAAAGCAAAATGAATACCGAAAATACAAACACTTTACACAGCCTTAAATCGACTTTACACAGCCCCGTTCCATCACCATTGCCGCTGCGTTGCCAATGGGAAAGCCGAGAAAAGTATGAATCGGGGAACGGACTGTAGGTATCTATCCCGACTGAACTTCAAAGCGCCCATGCTGAGCAAGCAGGATCGATATTTTTTACAGAATCGGGCACATTTTGTTTTCGCATTGTTTTGTCGTGAAGACAAATGAGAAACTGCAGCTCTCGGATAAACGAATACCTTGACATCGTGTTCAGCCTGTGTTTTAACGTCCATCACGAAGTCTGAGAATTGAGAAAACAACTGCTGGATGTCCATATAGCAATCCAGATTTCATGAATTGCCCAACAGATTTCCGGTCCGGGCATTTTATTGACATCACTGGTTTATAGATATGAGGCACAGCTTTCGGAACAATCATTTTGGAACATACTCGCCATGTCTGTCAGATATGGGACACACAATCGATTTAGAATACTCCATCTGCACCAAATAACTTATTCGTCCGCGTTCCAAATCTGTTACGGTGAAATAGAACCGTTTACACAAAAAGAGGTCCAAAGGAATATTCCGAAATGGACCTCCATTCGAAGCGTGTGTTGAAAGAGGTGATCCAAACGGAAGCCTCTGATTTGGAGTGGTGCATAGCCGTATTCTTGAAGATCCTTGCCTGCTTTTAAGAATTCAAATTCTTCCGTGGAACGTTCAGAACCGTGCGATGACACAACACTCATCCCGGAATTGGCATGTACAAAAGTCTATATCAGAATCTAATGACAACAAAATGTTAACTGCATTGACATGTGTGCAAAAAATGATGTTCTCGAGCTGCTGGAGGATTCAAACAGGAGTATTCAATTTCTGCAGAGTTCGCCATGAGGAGTTCCAAAAATGCCAAAATCGGCGATTCTCTTCCACCGATGGATGAAAGAAGGGCTCAACAATCCGGGGAGCGATTCCGTTGGGAAGTTTTTTTTTTAATTTAGTTTTAAGCGGAAATCGCAGGCATTATAGGCATATCTACCAGACTGTATATTGGCGTACTGTGAGAAGGTTGGGTGGTAAGATTAGGTCTGGTTCCGTTGCATTAATTCCGTTTAATGCAACCAAAAACGGTGATTGAATTGCGATTGAACTCGAGATCTTTCAAAATTTTTTAGACTTGCGTATAGCTGGGCACAATCGCATCCCGGTTTGTGATTTTGTCCAATGATCAAATTTACTGCTAAAAACCAGAGGTTCTGCTAAAATCCGTTTGAATTGTGGAATTCATTCAAAAAATGCGGAAAATGATAAAACATGTCTGATTTAAAAAGTTACGTACAATGTATTCTGCCAGAGTATAGTTTCGCATTGTGATTTGCATGGCAAAGCACAATGCGAACGACTTTTGCTACAAGAATGAGCCTGGCCTGAATGTCGGAATATTTTGGCATGACTTCTCCACAACATCCACACGAGCATCCCCATTATACAGAAAGGCCTCACTCCAGCACCCGTCCGGAACACCTCACTGACCCAAAGCTTATACAGGGTGTCCAAAAAGTCATGCACCAATGGGCTGTGGGTTCTTTCTTTCAATTGAACTCTTCAAAGTGCGAGCCATTTCGTTTTTGACATCCGTTTTGAGTAACTTGTTCATGCCCAGCAAACAACATGACCATCTCGACTCTCTTCTGTTCCAACGAAAACGCATGCATTTCAATGAAGACCAGGTGAAGCAGCAAAAAAACACGAACGAGCTCGCCAAAAAGCGGACTGACCTTTGTGCACGAAACGCGCTATTCACCTGCCAAAACGAAGGAAAAGGGAGAGGAGGAACGACAGCAACCCTCGCGGAATCAGGACGACTCCACGATTATCAAGACAGGAGGCCAACGCAACTTTTCACAATCGTTACGTTTCGCCTCAAGCCACTATCCATTGGTGCGTGACTTTTTGGACACCCTGTAGAATAACTTATTCTTATTCTATTAGCTATGACCTCACCGAAAATTGCTCTATGTACCTACCTTGTTGCTTTTGAGCTTGCGATTTGTCTGTAGAATGTTTAAGCGATAGTATTGTTTTTCGAGCGCATTCTGCAACAATTTTCTGCGGAAATGCAGATAATTCTGACCACCCATTGTATTCTAAGCCATTTCGAGCCCGAAGTGAAGGGCCCCGAACGGTCCGAATAGGGATTTGAAAAAAAGAGAAAGATTCGATAGAAAACAGTATTGGCAAGCAAAAAGACGACAGTAAAATTACCCTGAGGCAATAACGACACCATAATATACCACAAATCAAATAAAGCCAAACCGACCGCACCGAGCAAAAGCCGCAAAAATCCCTTTTGGATAGACTGCATTTCTTATTAAGCATGATTTAGAAAGCGCTATTTCATTGCAAGCGCTGAGGCAATGCATGAGCATCAAGACCTGCACTCATGCAAAAATAATTCGTTTAGGAGTCGCCATTTAGAATCAACTGCTCAGAACTCGTGGTCTGTTGTGCGAAATCCCCCTGCGTATGCGAGGTGTGGGCAGAGTTCAGATTTAGTCGCGTGATTTTTCTCTGGAGCGGGATTTATCGCAAAGTGGGATCACAACGTTCAAGGGAAATCACAATGGATGCTCAAAGGAGAACACCTGAGAATTTCTTTTTTCTTTGGGTTTAAGGGGACAATAAGGAGACGCTTTTTGGATAAAAATCACTGGATTTCCCATTATTTACATTTTTGCTTTGTGGAAGAGGCCACACGAATATTGAAAAAGAGCGCAATAGATTTCCATGAATTTATTCACCAAAAAACGCAACTTTCTTTCATGTTTGCATCCGCAAAATATGTGAAGCGGGCGTACTGACCAAGAAAAAAAAAACAAAAACATTCCAGGTGCCATGCTCGAGCAGATCAAAAGTGGCCAAACCACAACAGGTGATTCTCGTTGCAAAAACTCAAAATATTTCGATAAATTGCGTTGGCATCCAAACAATAGTTGCAGAAATCCATGCCTCGATCTGAAAAGACTTATCCACAAGGTCCACCAAGACTTCAAACACAGGACAAATTTCCAAATAAACATCAGATACACTAAGTAACTCGCATGGAGTCATTCAATGACAGCTGCGTGTCGCCTCCAGATGTTTAAAGACTTTTGGCGAGCATATAGTAAAAGCTACACCGGTGTCCTTTTAAAGCTTTTATCATCCTGGTTATATATAATTAGAGATACACTCTAAACACCAAGTTCAGTTTGGAACACTATGTTTTAACATGGGCTCAGATAGGAAGTGTTCTTTTAAGAACATCATGGAACACTCAGTGTGTTCTTCTGGAACACTCAGTGTGTTCTTGGAACACACAGAGTGTTTCAAATCTGTAACATTCCTGTCACAGATTTAGAACACATGAGCGATTTGAAACACCTTATGTGTTCCATGGGAACACATAAGGTGTTCCCATAAGGTGTTCCAATGGAACACTCAGTGTGTTCCAATCATCAGACCAAGTGTTCTTAAAAGAACACTTCCTATCTTAGCCCATGTTCAAATATAGTGTTCCAAACTGAACTTTGGGTTTAGAGTATAGACGAAAAGTGATTTTTCCTGCAGTAGTGATTTTTTCCGATCTAGATCTCCATCATTCTCTGTTCTGCGACGCACATGCGTTGGAAAGGCACAATCTCATCGTGCCTTATGATGGGTGATAGGGAAATGCGAGAGGGGGAGGGAATAATAGAATGCCACAGTTTTACAAGCCGCAACCCTGATGCTCCCTTTCAAGGCGTCGAAAGTGCTGTTCCTTTGGAGCGTTGGAAAGGCGTGAACTGAATCCTAATAGGCTATTGGAAGTAGGTATTGCCAGAGGTCCCGGGGCGATGGGCGGTGCAAGGGGTCGCCGAGACTGGACCAGAAAAATAAGCTATTTTTCCTATTATTAGGGCTTTTATTTCATTTTTGATTATGTTTTTCTATCAGCTGGAGCGGAAAGCCGAGGGACAAACGCTCTGTGCTGTCGCTGCGGTTTGAGTCACCAACACAATGTATAATACTTGTACGAAGAGGAGATTGGTAAAAAGAAAATCGCTGTGTCATTTGGACTATATCGTGATTCGTGAGAGACGATTCTTATAGGGGTTCTAAAACCTGATCGACAAAATGATTTGTAGTAAAGTTTTCAAGTATTCACCTTGACGTATCGGTTGTCATCTCATGGAGGATTCCTTCAGGGTAGCGTCTTTGGCCCGTTTTTGGGAGATAGGGTACCTACGCACGTATTTATTATTGTTTCTCAGACGTGTGTCCTTTGTGGAAAAATGGAAACGAAATTGACATTTCTTGATCGCGTTAAAATTCCATCCATGCATCACTATACCTTTAACTTACGTGCAAAATTTCAATGTTAACATTAAAAGTTTTAATGCCTGGAACCACTTTATTGAACAGGAAGTTATCGTAGAGGAAGTAAGTCCTACATATTTGGCATGCAGTAGGGACTATGTCGATATCGCATCAAAATATCATTTTTGATGTTATCCCAACTAACTGGTTATTCCTGGGGCTGTGCGCCCTTGCTCCTTCGCGGCAGGACCTCCTCTCAAAAATCCGCAGGAATCAATCTTGTTCTGTGACAGAATGTTTTCCGAACCCATTTCAGTGATATGGGCCCCAAAGTCCCTAAAATATGCTAAAGTCCCAAACATTTGGAGCCTACAGGGTGGGCCATAAGTCCCTCCCTTTTTCATGGATTTGTGATTCAATGCATATTTCTGCTTTTTTCCAGCCCTCAGGTGTTTCTAAAGATTTAGTGAGCAATGGCTGGCACTTATAAAATCCATTTTTCTACTGAGCAAAGGCTTATCGATGCGGTGTGGGTGCACAAACAGAAAGCATTGTGACCAGATAATCGTTGGCATTCAGTTATTTGCAGCTCGTTTTGAGGGCACCGCCAAGTCCAATGTGAAGACCATGACCCAACAATAACTGAAAGATGCAGCCCTTTTCTCAGCAAGATGGAGCACTAGCTCACTTCGCTCACGGGAGTTCCAAAACAGAAAAATTTGACCCAATTTTTGGACCACATGAAAACATTCCTGCTGCGTGAGCCGTGGGAAATTACTCTCTCACGAGAAGAAGAAATTTCTTGGCAATCATGATTATTGGAAATGACATCAAAAGATCATGGGAAGCCAGCATACGTTTGTCCGCATATCTGCATCCGACAGAAAATTGACATGACATGATTTGAACGGTCGAGTTGGAGGCATTTTTCAAAACCTTTCTCAGGGTTGCGCATGGAATGGGCTGCTCCAGCGACTGTTCTGTTGATTTCTTTCGAGACCGATGCACCAAAACGACACTCCTGGCATGTGTTCCTGGCGCATCACTGAACCACCACTTCTTGTTGCGGCCCGGACACTTTCCGTGGAAAAAAGCCATGGTTTCTCACCCCCACGAATGGAGCGTCTTCACATCAGGAGGGGCAGCGCACTCAAAACAAGCTGCAAATAACACAAATTGCTAGAAAAAAATCTGGCCCAATGCTTTACATTTGTGCACCCACACCACAGCGATAAGTCTTTACACAATAGAAAAAGGGCTTATTTCAGCGCCAGCCATGGCTCACTTAAAATTTAGAGCACCTAGGGACAGGTAAAAACCAGAATTATGCATTAATTCAAAAAACCATGAAAAAAGGGAGGGACTTATGGCTCACCCTGTATATGCGGGGTATAGATCTAATTGGCGCCGCACATGCAGACCTTATTTTCGGAGTCTGTGTTCCTCCATTTCGGTGTTTGAAAAGTTTCAGTGACAAAATTCGCTCCGACTCCCAGTTTGGATATATGGACCCTAAAATGCCAAAAATGAGCCCTTTTTGGAGTTCCTGAGTGGGGTTGATTAAAATCTCGTGACGTGAAGAAATTTGCATGATTTATGTTTTTTATGAATAAATTAAAAAAAACATGATTTGTGTTGTTTATGAATATACGAAGGCTGTCCAAGAATTAGGTGCATTTTTTCTTTTGCAAAAAAATAAAAGGAATTTTTGGACAAAATGTCTCAAGTCTCTTATTTATGCACCCTTCGCGCATTCTGCGACACTTTTGTTATCGTAGTATGTGATGTTGTATGTTGTCAGCAATCCATTTTTCAGCACCCCATTTGGTTTTCTGTAAAAGTGCCATTTTAGCACATTTTATCCTCTCTATTTCCTTCCCGTCAAAAATTCCTTCAGTCGGGGAAATCAATCACTGGAAGCAAAGTGAGTACCTACCACTGGGATGGTGTGGAAGCACATTCTGGCCAAAAACATTTAGACACCACTCCCTGGATTCGACGGAATCCATCATCCCAAGCAAAATCTCCAAATTTGGCTGCAATTTGAAAATCAGAACACATCGACAAAATTTGCTTCACAAAAGTGAGGTGTGAAATTGTATCCAGGAATAATGTGTCCGTCTGTTGGCCAAAATATCCCAGAACATCTGGCAAGATCATTCATGGTCATTTGTTGATTTTGATTTTTGAAATCTTGCGAAAATTGAACATGATCATTGCTGATGGCTGGCATTTGGCGTCGAGGTTGCTCTTGCTCAAACACAGTCTTCAATCTTTCGCTAAAATCACCCCATTTGGTCGTGAATTGACTTTTAGCTAGAGAATTGTCCTATTTAACAGTATGCAAGTGCCTGTAAACTTCCCATGCCAGTGACCCAAGTTTTGAGGAAGTTTGAAACGGTAAACTTTATTGTGATGGCCTGCACAAGTGCCAATCATCAGAGTTCAAGAAACTCGAGAAAATCCACTCAAAGCATTCTGAAAAGGTAAAGAATTGAGCTTTCTTTTCATACTATGAACATCAAAATCCTTCAAGGTTGCATTGCGGAGCAGACAAAAGTGCACCTACTTTCTGGACAGCCCTCGTATTTGCAATGCGGAGCCATTCTGAATACCAGGGCCATAGGCGAGTTTTTCGGATTTTTGAAAGAACGGCGCAATGTAATTCGCCATTTCGCATGCGCCGCAAAACACATTACATAAAGGAATGCATTTAACAGCTCTTACTAGATGGGGAAAAACATTGCCCTGTGCTTCAAAAGTCTGACAAAAATCCCGGGAACGTGGCAGGAACGTTCCGCGGAACATGACAAACACTTGTCTGTGCCAGGTGGCTGCCATTTGGATATGGTCGGTGTGGAACCACGATGCTGGCCACTATGGCAGGAATGTGGCTTTCTCCAGTGACAGCGATGTGTTTTTCCACCGTGGTGACAGGAACGTGATTGGAACGGTGGTTTGTCTCGTTCCACGGTGGAAAATAGCGTTCTCTCCACGCGAGCATGCCATGTCCCCACCACGGTGGAAAAACACATCGCTGTCACTGGAGAAAGCCACATTCCTGCCATATAGTGGCCAGCATCGTGGTGCCACGGTGCTAACGGGCTGGATCGTTGCGCTGGATCTATTTTCAGGAAAGGTCTTGCCATGGTACATGTGCTCCATTGGACTGATAATTCATGTCTGAGTTGGAAATAGAGATGGAAAAATTATGCACCTTACGAAATTCGCTGATCCCATCCATCTAACAACCAACTCGCGACAGAGAGCAAAAACCCTACGAACAGAAGATTTCATGAAAAATATGAACAAGCGCCCGCGCTATAAACATAGACATTGCTGTATAAAACTTGTGAAACTGGATTTATCCCTGTTGAAACTGCAACGCATCTGTTGGTCTTGTGGTGGACCTACCAGGACCTTGTAGAGGGTAACAGTTAAAAGATCAGAGAAAACGTGGGAAACAACTTGACCAGAACAATTTCTCACAGAGAGCGACCCCAAAACTCGCGCCAGACACAAATCGGGGGCGTTGAATCATCCAACGGAAACATATTGGTGTGATTTCCTATATAGATTAGAACCTTTAACCATTAGCCGTGACAATAATGCGAATTACAATGAGATTTTTTGGAATTAGGCCAACATTTATCAAGCAATCCCGGGATTATCTTGTCATCGGCGGGAGGGAATGTGAGACACGTTGGCGAGGCCTTGCATTTATGGGCTTCCGTGCAGGCTATCCAACCTGAATTGGCAGGAAAAGTCCAAGATTGCTGTTTGCGAAGCGTCCGCCCTCGGAACTCCAAATCTGATCGCAGTCTTCGCATCAAATAAGTACCTCTACGTCAATGCCAAGGGTACGTACGATACTTGGTGTCGTTTGTTTAAGTATTCGTATGTGCACGGTGTCGCAAATGTGAGCATTGCTAAGGAAGCAAGTTTCTATGCTGAAAAAATCACTTCGTGCCAGCATGCTTTTATGACCGGTGTTACGTCCTCTGTTGCATGCCAACATGGTGTCTTTGGTTTCCTGCAGACTCGCCAGCACATGAGCATGTTTCACGCGCAATCCCCTACCAACACAGTTTCATGGTAGGTACATACCGGCAGAATGGGTCCATACCGGTTTGCTGCGCATTCTACGAATAGAAATCATTGCGAGAGTACATTTTTCTGAGCTGCAACACTTGCTGCGCATTTTGCAAAACATGGAGCATGCTGGAAGAATGGGGCCTTCTCATACTTGCTGCGCATTCAGTAATACAATGGCGCATGCTGTGAGAATGAGTTCTCCTCATACTTGCTGCGCATTCTGTAATACAATGTTGCATGCTCGGAGAATGAGTTCTGCTCACTTGCTGCGCATTCTGCAAAACAGTGGTGCTTGCTGAGCGAGTGGGTTCTCCTCCCGTGCTGCGCATTCAGTAATACAATGTTGCAAGCTCGAAGAATGAGTTCTTCTCACTTGCTGCGCGTTCTGCAATACAATGGTGCATGCTGTGAGAATAGGTTCTCCTCACTTGCTGCGCATTCTGCAATACAATGTTGCATGCTCGAAGAATGAGTTCTTCTCACTTGCTGCGCGTTCTGCAATACAATGGTGCATGCTGTGAGAACAGGTTCTCCTCACTTGCTGCGCATTCTGCAATACAATGTAGCATGCTCGAAGAATGAGTTCTTCTCACTTGCTGCGCGTTCTGCAATACAATGTTGCATGCTGTGAGAATTGGTTCTCCTCACTTGCTGCGCATTCTGCAATACAATGTTGCATGCTCAAAGAATGAGTTCTTCTCACTTGCTGCGCGTTCTGCAATACAATGGTGCATGCTGTGAGAACAGGTTCTCCTCACTTGCTGCGCATTCTGCAATACAATGTTGCATGCTCGAAGAATGAGTTCTTCTCACTTGCTGCGCGTTCTGCAATACAATGGTGCATGCTGTGAGAACAGGTTCTCCTCACTTGCTGCGCATTCTGCAATACACTGTTGCATGCTCGAAGAATGAGTTCTTCTCACTTGCTGCGTGTTCTGCAATACAATGGTGCATGCTGTGAGAACAGGTTCTCCTCACTTGCTGCGCATTCTGCAATACAATGTTGCATGCTCGAAGAATGAGTTCTTCTCACTTGCTGCGCGTTCTGCAAAATGGTGCATGCTGTGAGAACAGGTTCTCCTCACTTGCTGCGCATTCTGCAATACAATGTTGCATGCTCGAAGTATGAGTTCTTCTCACTTGCTGCGCGTTCTGCAATACAATGGTGCATGCTGTGAGAACAGGTTCTCCTCACTTGCTGCGCATTCTGCAATACAATGTTGCATGCTCGAAGAATGAGTTCTTCTCACTTGCTGCGCGTTCTGCAATACAATGGTGCATGCTGTGAGAACAGGTTCTCATCACTTGCTGCGCATTCTGCAATACAATGTTGCATGCTCGAAGAATGAGTTCTTCTCACTTGCTGCGCGTTCTGCAATACAATGGTGCATGCTGTGAGAACAGGTTCTCCTCACTTGCTGCGCATTCTGTAATACAATGTTGCATGCTCGAAGAATGAGTTCTTCTCACTTGCTGCGCGTTCTGCAATACAATGGTGCATGCTGTGAGAATAGGTTCTCCTCACTTGCTGCGCATTCTGCAATACAATGTTGCATGCTCGAAGAATGAGCTCTTCTCACTTGCAGCGCGTTCTGCAATACAATGGTGCATGCTGTGAGAAAAGGTTCTCCTCACTTGCTGCGCATTCTGTAATACAATGTTGCATGCTCGAAGAATGAGTTCTTCTCACTTGCTGCGCGTTCTACAATACAATGGTGCATGCTGTGGGAATTGGTTCTCCTCACTTGCTGCGCATTCTGCAATACAATGGTGCATGCAGGTTCTGAAATCTTTGCTGGAGCACATTTTTCTGCCCACAGACAAAAAATGGCTCATACTGAAAGAAAGACGAGTGACATGGCGAGGCATAGTTT
>JASGXE010011219.1:0-26532 GCA_030068105.1 Sinentomon sp. SZTP_YWyxl
CGTTTTGGTCAGAAACACAGAGCAGCTGCCGTTAAAGTTGTGCACTCACGCAGGGAATTGATACGGTGCTAACCCAAACTACCAAGAAGTCTCGTCGGTAACTTTCTCCGGAAAGTCCGCTAAGTATGACTTATTGTGTTGTTGTTTTCTTGGCAAACAACCCGCACAATAGCCAACGTTTGCGGACAACTTTTTCCCATCAGTGCGGGGTCATATCGTGATAAAGAAGAAATTTAATCTTTGTTTGGTCGCATCTGTGGTATGTAACGCAATAAGATACTGGCGCCGTTGCTCTTCTCAGTCTGAAGACGCATAAGGGGTCTTATAGGTCTAAAGGTATTTGCCCGCTTTCCGAGAGGCACAACAATAGCTGTTTCACAGTGAATACGCAATTCTACATGTTGGAATGAATCTGGGGTTTTCAGGTATATGAGGCTGGGTTTCCGACTTTTTAGGCATGTATCTAATTACAATGATGATGTAAAATGACATTTTACATGCATTGTATTGGATGGATAATGCGCTATGTGCAATATGTATCTTCTAGAAGCAGACGGATGTATTTTTGACATTTTTCAAAACGTGAAAAAACTTCCTGGATACCTTCCGAGTTATGCGCTGAATGCACCTGGACCTTGGAGATGCATTCGGCTGACTCGTTGTGTAAAAATCTGCAAACACTTGAAAAGCCAACCCGATTTTTTTTCTGCTAATTTTTTTGCTCCATACACAGCGGAGAGATCTGCATCGGGTTTACCCCACCCGATGGTGATAGTTCCGGGTGTTTGGCGTATTTGGAGAGATCTTCTCGCATTGAACCCGGTGGTTTTGTTTAGGAAGTTTTTAAAGTTAACGATATTCAAAAACACCCGATGCGTTGAAAATCGGAGAGATCTCCTCCTTTTTCTGCATTACTTCCGGAAGTTTACAAAACACCCGAAGCTCTGGAGCGTTGAAAAAGTCTGATTTTTCAACCGTCGATAGGCATGGGCAGAAGTTGTGGGTATTTTGCCCGTCCCCGCCTCTTGTCTGTCTTGATGCAATCTGTGAAAACCTCGTCCTTCTTATGTCTCCCGAGGCTCCTTTGCTGCAAAGGAGCCTCGGGAGACACAAGAAGGACGAGGCTTTGCTTGTCGGAGGATGTTGTTATGGATCGGGGGACAGGGATAGAACGGACTGAGGCAGAAGTGGACTGAGGTAGATTTGGACAAGGGAGGGAGTTTTGGAGGGGGCTTTTGAATGGAGGTGGTAGCTTACACCACTGTCCTAACTTAACTTGACCTAACCTAACCGGAGAAATTAAAAAGAATCAGCCTCCAAAAACGCAAAAATTCTGCCTCAGTCCACTTCTGCCTCAGTTCGTTCTGCCCCGGTCACCGGTCCCGTTGTTATTGGCGAGAGGAGCTGTTTGATTTCGAGGCGGGACCGGTGACAGGGATAGAATGGGACAAAGGCAGAATGGGACTGAGATAGAATGGAACTGAGGCAGAATGGGACTGAGGCAGAATGGGATTGAGGCAGAATGGGATTGAGGCAGAATGGGACTGAGGCAGAATGAGACTGAGGCAGAATGGGACTGAGACAGAATGGGACTGAGGCAGAATGGGACTGAGCCAGAATGGGACTGAGGCAGAATGGGACTGAGACAGAATGGGACAGAGACAGAATGGGACTGAGACAGAATGGGCTGAGGCAGAATGGGACTGAGGCAGAATGGGACTGAGGCAGAATGGGACTGAGGCAGAATGGGACTGTGGCAGAATGGGACTGAGACAGAATGGGGCTGAGGCAGAATGGGACTGAGGCAGAATGGGACTGAGGCAGAATGGGACTAAGGCAGAATGGGACTGAGGCAGAATGGGACTGAGACAGAATGGGACTGAGGCAGAATGGGACTGAGGCAGAATGGAACTGAGGCAGAATGGGACTGAGGCAGAATGGGACTGAGGCAGAATGGGACTGAGACAGAATGGAACTGAGACAGAATGGGACTGAGGAAGAATGGGACTGAGGCAGAATGGGACTGAGGCACCATGGGACTGAGGCAGAATGGGACTAAGGCAGAATGGGACTGAGGCAGAATGGGATTGGGGCAGAAGTGGACAGAGGCCGACAAAAAATTCTGCTTCAGTCCCATTCTGCCTCAGTCCGTTTTATCCCAGTCCCCCGATCCTTCGAGGCTTGATTTATACGTGCAGGAGAGAGTGGACATGTAACCGGTGAAAAACGGATTTCAAACTGAAAAATCTGCTGAAGCGCAGAAAAGAATTAGCGATGATGGATTTTGCGGTCGAAAATGTTTTGGCAGATGCAGAGGATGTAGCAGATGTGCTTTTTATGCCGGAAACGTGCCTGCGGAAAGAGATTACATCGTGCAGGGCCGAGGAAGACACTTCCTTGATTCCACCTTGCTTGATTGGAACTCCACTGAGTTGATCCTCTGGTCTGTGGATGCCGTGGGTGCGCACTGCTTCTTCAACCTGTTTGCGTGACCGCCAAATTTGGAACAACCAATCACGTATCGCTGTCTGTTCGATGTGACGTCTGCTATGGGAATCATCCAATAAGTACGCGGTGCGAAACACCCGTTCCTCTGTCTGAATGAGATCTCTCCAAACTTGTTATACCCGCAGTTGTGGGTTTTGTTTCGGGTAAAAGAATCGGGTGCGAAAACACCGTGAACGTCACCCGCCGGAGATCTCTCCGACTTCGGAAAACCTATGGTATCCCCGCAGTTGTTGGTATTATGAGCGTCGGGTAATTTAAGCACCGGGTGCAAAACACCGGGTGCAAAACACCCGGAAGGAGATCTCTCCGCTGATAGAAATGTTATCACAGACGCCCTCTGAAATTCAGAGCGTTTGACCTTTCGAATTTCAAAGCTGAAGCGGGGGGAGGAAAATGATGAATTGATGAACTTGAAATGAATGCTGGGCGAGGGGAACCTGAAGGGCCGTGGAATCTTAACTTGGCAACCAGAACAACGATTTGAACTAAATGAAGAAGAGCTACTGCACAAGATTTAAATCAGGGTTTAATGAAGAAATGAGGCCGCACACACAACCATTGCATTCAAATTTGCACAGGAGAGGGCATTTTAAGTAACGCACCCAAAAAGACAGTTCAAAGAGATGAAAACAACACAAATGAAATTACACGATAAAACACGGATAAAACCCAAAAGAGGAGAAAACGTTAAAAAACAAATAAGAAAACACACTAAAAACTGTAAAAAGGAAAAAAGGTTAAAAGCAGAGATTTTTTTAGATAAAAAAACATGGAATAAAAAATCACTGGATTAAAACTCGCTGTCCCGCAGCGAGACGTAAGGCACTTCTATCACAGTCGCCGTTCCTCTCCTTAATCAGTCCAGGAGAACTGCGACTAACAGCCCTGCCGTGAATTCCGCCTTGCACCCGCCTAGGTAAGGTGTACAACCCCTTAAACCCTTCTAAAGATGAACTTAACTTTGCTTTCTGACAGGATCATTGTAAACGGTTGAATATTGGACAACTGCCCGGCAAATCTTGATGCCTCCACAATCAAAAAATGAATCCTGTGGCTGTCGACTTGCCTCAGATCAATTCATTGCCCCGTAACAAATCGCCCAATGGGCACTTCTTGAACAAGATACTTTAAAAAGATCCTCTCAACTCTGCGGCCGATGGCAAACAGAATTCTGCCAACAATTCATCAGTCCACCAACAAGAAGCGTCGATAACACCACTTCGCATCGAATAGGATCGAGAGTTCCAATCAATCACGGCACGAATCAATCGCAACGAATCCTCGCTCGATAATATTTCCAACGCATCACAGTGCGTGGACCTCCACCGACTTTCAGCTCAAAAACGACTGTTCTGCTCAAACCAGGCAAACTGATCAACGCGTTTTCAACTCGCTGCGGCCTTTTTTTATTTCCACGCCACTTTCGTTCGTTTCTGCAAAATTCCCGTTCCTTATCGCAAATTCCAAATATTTAACCTGCAGTGCAAATCCGACGACATTCTACAGGCTACCAAGGGCGATTACAATGTTTTTTTAGCGCGAGCAGCTGCAGGCTGCTACAAAGCTCTGCGCACTTTATCTTACTACACAACTCACGGCCTTAATACACAACTCACGGCCTTCAGTCAGGTTTTGGCCATGGCACTAGATAAAGGAGCACAAGTTGATGCAGTCTTTATTGATTTTGCAAAAGCATTTGATGTTGTTAACCATTCATTGCTGTTACAGAAACTGGCTTTTATGGGGCTTGACATGTTACTTTGAACTGGCTCGTGGGCTATCTTTCTAGCAGAACTCAAGTCGTAAAGGTCGATCGAGGATGACATTTCTGAACCTCTTCCTGTGCCTTCTGGTGTTCCCCAAGGCAGTATACTAGGCCCATTGCTATTTATTGTGTATATTAATGACCTAACTCACGGCATAAAGTCACAAGTGCGTCTCTTTGCTGATGACTGTGTGTTGTACAGATAGATAGACTCAATTAATGATCGACAGGTTCTCCAGGAGGATCTGATATCGATTTCCCAATGGTGCACAGTTTCCAAAATGGCGTTAAATGCTCAGAAATGCTCCTTGGTCAGATTTTCGAGGGTGGCCGCCGTGGTAGACGCTGAGTATTTTTTGAATGGGATTAAACTGGTTCCTAGCAAGGAAGTTATGTATTTGGGGGTCAAGTTTACCAGCAAACTTGAGTGGTCAAACCATGTTGCATTGGTCGCAAAAAAGGCATGGCGAGCACTCTACTTTGTCAAAAGGAATTACAGGAAGTGTTCGCTCAGAATTCGCGAGAAAGCTTATCTATCTCTCGTAAGGCCTATTTTAGAGTATGCCTCCACGACTTGGGATCCGCAGCTTTCCTTGCATGTTGCTGCTTTGGAGCGTGTACAGCGGCAGGCTGTTCGCTTTGTGTCCGGGGACTATAGGAGAATGAGCAGTGTTTCAGCTCATCTTGCCAACTCGGATGGGGACGCTTGGCTGACCGGAGAAAAATTCTGCGCATTCTATGTTTTTTTTCAGAGTTCTTTGTGAATCTGGAGGGTGGAAAGAGCTTTCACAGTATATCACGTGTCCCACGTTCTTGGGGCGTCAGGATCATGCTTTTAAAGTGAGACCTCTTTATTTCAAGAGGGAGTTTGGCAGGTTATCCTTCCTTGGGCAGGCTATTGGCGATTGGAATTCCCTCCCAGCCAAGATTCTTGAGCCCCCGATATCAGTGCCTATTCTTCGTTGCAGGCTTACATCGCTTTTGACGCTTTCACGATCTTCAAAATAAAGGAACGCCGTAGGGTTCCTTGCTCTCCTGGCGGTATAGATCTCTCTTTTTTATGAACACGGTTTGTTCAAGGAATTATCGCGCTTAACGTTGCTGATCTGTATTTCTTGACCATGCTGATTCTGCACATTGTTATTGAAAGTGAACTGTTGTTTCGAGTTTTGAAGTATGAACATTTCTTGTATTATATACCGTATGTATGATAAGGGGAAATCCCCTCAAATACAATCATTCATTCATTCATTCATTCATTCATTCATATTGGTGGCTGCCTTCACTTCCTTCTGCTCGCATTGCAGTTTCTTGGTTGCACCGAAGTTGAGCGGAAAATCGGGACAATGTCCAATTGCGCACGACTATACGCGTTAGATCCAGTCCATGTGTCCATCCATGGAGGAAAATGTTGGCAGAAATCCACACTGGTGTTCCAACGAGTGTTTTTATTTTCATTTAGTTACGGCAGCTCGATGTAAACATGTCTGCTGCTTTCTTCGAATGGAGATGAAGTGATTGCTCCAAACTTTAAAATACATTAGGTAAAATACATAAGACAAAAAATAAAATGCATAAAAAGAAAAAATATAATTTTAAAAACTTAATAAAATACTGGCTGGAATACTAAAACTCCTGAATATGAATTAAAAATATCAATATTCCTTGCTATTTGCCTATTCTTCTAATTTCTTTCTTGGCTATATTTCTTTCTTGGCTTTAGGTATTTTATTGACATTTCATACGTTTTCCGGTTAGCCCATTTCATATGCTCCGCGTGCGTATCAATTTTCACAGGGATTCGACGAACATTTTGTGTGGAACTTCCTCCAGTCGCACCCCTTCTCCAATTATTTGAAGAACTCCCATATCCCAAACTATATCTCCCAATATTCATGATTTTTCTATAGCGTTTTGTCGCACCAGCAAGATCCATAAACACAACAATAGAAAAAAAGGTAAAGTGGTGGTGTGTAAAGTTATTCTCGGCATAAAAGTGCCGTCGCTGAAATCGAGAAGCAACTGACGCAAAGATGGCTCGGATAACAAAAGACCTTATGCGAGAGTTTCCAAGAGAAGTTGAACTTAGAAAGCCACACTAAAAGCTCAGGCACACGCTCTCCCAGAAAGTCGCAGCAACCCCAACGGCTGGCTTTCGATGCAAAAATAGAGCCCACACTTGTACTAGTATGCTCCATTGTTCCCACGGACAGCAAATTCCTTGAACCCCATTTCCATATGAAGGAATATTCGTGTTGATATAAGCGCACAGGTCCGAAGAAAAATACTTTTTCGCACCATGCATATTGATAAATGAAATATTTTTGTCATCATCGAAAAAGTTCCATGTTTCCGAAGAATGACCACACAGAAATGAAAGATTCTTTTACACTTCGCTCTTTCATTTTTTCACTAATCAAGAAGGTGTCACGATATACAGTGTTGCCCCAATAAACAGGACCGAACCATATGTCTACTGTTCGAAGTATTCATTTGCCACAGAATGTTGGTCACTTTTCGCGTCTGGCAACAAAAAAGGAGGGCGCTTCGAACATTTACGGAATCGCCGGTGTCGAAAGGCAGACTCACAGAGTCTTGTCTTCATATGCTGGTGTTGGTTGAATCGGACAAACGTGAAATGTGACAAACATTCTGCCGCAAATGAAGAATTTGAACAATGGTCAATAAACGGTTCGACCTTGTTTTTCAGGGCCACCGTGAACGAGGAATAGGAAACGCGCATGTTCACATTAATTTTTAACTCTTTACGCAATTACCTGGACGCGAGTTTGTTCGGAAACTGTTGCTTGTCCCAGTTCAAATAGAGAATTTGGCTGTTGAAATCAGCAAGATTTGCCATGTCAGTTTTGGAGTGATCACAATTTTTGTTTATTCACTCGAACTTGATGCAAGAATTTTGTATTGCAGTGGATTTTATAAATTATTTGTTGGGTCTCGATATTCCAGTGGTAAGACTGGAAACCTGACTGCCGATGCTTCCGACACTTCCGATGCATCCGATGCTTCCGATCCATCCGATACTTCCGATGCATCCGACGCTTCTGACTCATCCGATGCTTCCGATGCATCCGACGGTTCCGATACGCTTCCGATGCATCCGACACTCCTGATGCATCCGACGCTTCCGATTCATCCGTTCGCTTCCGATGCATCCGACGCTTGCGTCTGTTATGATCACAATGTTGTTCAGAGCTGAGCATGCGTTTTACAAGAACCCCACCCAGCCCCCGCATCTGTAGCTGCCCCAGCGCAGTATTTGCCGCCCAACTGTGCGCTGCAATGCTTCTTGCTTGCCTCATTGCTGTTTTTTCCTTTGTGGATCGAAGATTTCACTCTTGGTCATGGTTTTGGGAGATCGATTGGTTTGTGCCACATGTCTCATGGCTTCGCGCGGACTTCTCGAACGCAGGACTCGCAAGAGAGCAATTTAAAAAAATTGGGACTGTTTGCAGACACCCTCATCACCGCAGTTGTTTGGAGAAACATATCTCTCGGCAAGGAGATCGCAAACAGTAATTTTTAATTGCTCTCTTGCGAGTTCTGCGTCCGAGAAATCCAATGCCATGAGACATGTGGCACAAACCAATCGATCTCTAACAACTATGACAAGAATGAAATCTTCGATCCACAAAATAAAGAACAGTAATAATGAGGCGAGCAAGACGCATTGCAATTTGCAGCGCACAGTTAGGCTGGAAATACAGCGCTGAGGCAGCTGGACATGCGGGGTCAGGGTGGGGTTCTTGTAAAACGTATGCTCAGCTCTGAACAATATTGTGGTCACAACAGACGCAAGTGCCCAATGCATCGGATGCATCGGGCGGAAGCATTGGATGCATCGAAAGTATCGGAAGCATCGGATGCATCGGAAGCGTCGAAAGAATCGGAAGCGTCGGATGCATCGGAAGCGTTGGATGCATCGGAAACGTCGGTAGAATAGGAAGCGTCGGATGCATCGGAAGCGTCGGATGCATCAGAAACGTTGGATGCATCGGATGCATCGGGCGGAAGCATTGGATGCATCGAAAGTATCGGAAGCATCGGATGCATCGGAAGCGTCGGAAGAATCGGAAGCGTCGGATGCATCGGAAGCGTTGGATGCATCGGAAACGTCGGTAGAATAGGAAGCGTCGGATGCATCGGAAGCGTCGGATGCATCAGAAACGTTGGATGCATCGGAAGCGTCGGAAGAATCGGAAGCGTCGGATGCATCGGAAGCGTCGGTAGAATCGGAAGCGTCGGATGCATCGAGGGGAAGCATCGGATGCATCGGAAGTATCGGAAGCATCGGTAGTCAGGTATTCCAAAGTCTTACCACTTCAGTTTGGTTCCTAGTTGTCGATTTGTCCGCGAATTTGGATCCATCATGGTTGATATAGGACTAAACCACAGATTACTTCGGTGTTCTTCATTTTCCAAATGAATTGTGAGTTCTCACAAAAGCTTATTCCCAGTAAAGTTTTTACGACTGGATTTCGAATGAATTTTATCATCGAATTCAGCACTTTTTAACTTTTGTTTTTGCAGTCAGCTAAATTTCTCTGGATTCGCGGTTTACGGGAAAATAGTTATTGCTTTTATCTACCTATAGGTCATATTAATTTCTAATGAATGTATCATGGTTCGCCTTGTTATTTACTGCGGTTACGAACAAGTTGTTAACTGATGCTTTCATGGCTTGCAAGTGGTTCTTCACTGGTTGCATTAGATACCTAACTAATTTTCCGTGATTTTTGATAGACAGTCGCCAGGTCTTCTTATAACGCAGCAAGTTAACTTGGTGATGTTCGCAAGAAGATATTTTAAAAGGTATAGGTTTATCCTAAGTTCGTCACCACGAAATACGGCCGTGGCATATGTTATTCTCGGATTGTTTATTTTTTACGATAGTTTATTTGGGAAGCATGTACGAGTATGTTAATTGAGGATTTCGGATTACTCGTACATAGCATCAGTTAAGAACAAACCTGACTCTTTCGTCCAGTAGTTGATCGCTTTCGGCGATGCCTCAACGTGGCATTCCAACGTTACTTCCTTTCCCTTCGGAGATCCTGCAATGGTAGATATGATATTGGTATAAGTTAGGAGGTTCGCAAAGCAGCGGTTGAGATCTCTCTAAAGGCGATATTTTCAAGGTGTCAACTGCCAATGGGCAATCCATTTATACTGCGATTTTAAATCAATGAGCTTTTTTAAAAACAGCGATAATTTATGCTGCGGGGTATCATTTTTGGGGACAGGGTGTGACTGCTGCCCTGCCGAAAAATGCCCCCAGGGGTTCGCTTGCCCCTCCGTGGGGCATGTGCTTTTTGTTCACTTGGGCAGGAAATTTATGGCATCCATAGCTGATGATGAATATTGATCCCAAAATTTTATTTTAGAATAAGTTCAGCTTCTGGCGGACGCCCACACCAGACCCCCCACCCAGGGGCTCTGCTTTTTACTGAAACCTCGGTATGTTCCAAGGGGCAAAGCTATATACCTGGATCCGCATCAGTCCCCATTTACTGAGGGGCTCCCCCCAGAACCCCCGACAAGAGACTTCTCTGAGAAATGCTCCCCTTGCGAAGACCTAAAATGACGACCCTGAATTTTTAGGAGATAATTCTGAATTGAGCAAAGCTGTCATACTCATAGAGCAGAGCTTACACATCTTTTGTTAGGGGGTGTCAAATCGCTCCAGATTTCTCGATGGCACGATTTCCCTGCCCACACGGACAATGCAGAAAAACACTGGGGCAAAGGCATTACGAATGGAACAAAGAAACAAAACTTACCGACCAACTGATTCGGAACCTGTACCAACGGATGAACTGAAATGTGAACAAATAAAAAATGTAAAACGTCTGTCATCAGTCAATTTTGATTGAAATCACTACTTGAGTTATTTTATGTTGTAGGTTTCTCATATCGATCTCTCTCTCTCACTCTCTCTCTCTCTCTCCCTATATATCTCTCTCTCCCTATATCTCTCTCGCTCTCTCTATCTCTTATCTCTCTCGCTCTCTCTATCTCTTATCTCTCTCGCTCTCTCTCTTTCTCTCCATCTCTCTTTCTCTCTCTCCTGATGTTCCTTTTGTTACCTAGGCACGCAGGGTTCTCCATCACTCTCCCTCTCCCGTCAGCAATAATATTTTGAAAGTCATTTCGACTGTCAAGAGTGAGATTTCATATTTTCCTATATTTCCAGATTGTGTCATCGAAAGTGTTGCTCCGCTGACTGGTAAATTCCAAAGTTGGAAGTGACCAATCGAGTTTTCAAGTGGATTTTTATTCCAGGCGCACATGCTGTCAAAGTGTCGCCTCAGCTTGACGACGTTTGCTCAGCTGGCAAAACGCTACCTGGTGTGTTGAAATAAACTGTGCAACTAAGGCTGGCGTTGAAATGAAACGTCCACGCCGCTTGGCTTGCCCAAACGTGCGTGTTTGAAAGGTGACATGAAAATGTGTTCCGATGCGAATCAACGGAAATGTTGCAAAAAAGTTGAAAACATTCACCTCGAAAAATAGCGATTCGGACACAGGTGGCGTACTGTGTACCTGAAAATGGCTACTTTACTTGGTTGAGCAATTCTCGACAAATTGGGGCGATGCCATTATTGGCTTGGTCGTTTGGATGAAGAAAGTCTTGTTGGGTTGGGTTTCAAAGCGTTAAAAATTCCTCACATCTTTTATGTTTCCCTTTATCACTTTTTTATTGGCATGCGTCGCATATCGTATGTAAGAGGAAAGGGACGTCTTCTGACTCGGCGCTTGTCAATGTTCGGCATCCGTTTTCCATTACCACATTCTGGTCAGAGTGTCCCAAAAATGCACAGATTGGAATACGTTTTGTGCAAAATAAGAAGTTTGTGTGCTGTTGTTTTTTCTTCTCTGCATTTTTTGTGCTGCCATCGCTTTAGAAGTGGGTTTGGTGCTGTTGTTTTTGCCACTATCGGTGGCGAACTTGACGCCGAACTCTTTTTTGTTTTGAATTGTCATTATTTTTTTGTTTATTTATTCGTATATTTGTTTCAGTTGTTTATGCCTCTGCTCTGCCATGTCAAATTTTGGCACTCCTGCCTATTTTCACAATCTGTTTTAATTTTTGTTGCAATTTGTCTCCATCAAACATTGTATTTGTGAAGGTTATCGAGATTGATTGATTAATTGAAGTACAGTTTTCAAACTTTTTAAATATTTTGTTTTCCCAGTTACTGTCATTTCCAGGATTTTGTTTCTGTGGCCAGTATTGTTGGTGTGATGTGACATCTTGAGAGAGAGTCTCCAGTGCAGAGAAAGAAAAGTGCTCAACGTTTGCTCGTCTCCAACACAATTTGATCCAGAAACCGCTTTCCTTGTTCAGGTATGAGTTTAATTGACACCCTGTACGTACCAACTTTAAGCAAAAGCCGAGGAAAGTGTCTCAGAGCAATTTCGGCCGCCGGAAAAGTCGCGGCAGAAAGTGTAAATTTCAATGCGTCCCAATTTCAGGGCAAAATAGCGACCGAGCCACGCCACGCCACGCTTTCAGGCGTTGATGTCACTGCGGGAAATTCCTTGGAGATATGAATAGGTTTTGTAAGTTTACCCAATAAATAAAAACTTCCTCGCCTCCGTCCATCCTTGCCTGCCTCCTACCACCCTTAGGCCATCAACTCCTTCCGTAGTCAAACCCTTAAGGTTCCTTTCTATACTTCTCTCAGCCCTCCTTCTCTTAACGCCCCCCACACTTCGTATTCTTGTTTTCCCCCTCTCTTATCCCTCTGTTTGTACTTCTTGTTAAGGAATTTTCTTCGATATACATTACCACTCCAAACTGTCTAATCTTCTTTTCTTCTTAGACACGGTGGTTCAAAAGGCGCGTCACATTATGTGGTTTAACTATTGATCTTCACGTAAATTGGGATGCGTAGCCTGATGGGGAATAGCGTGCGGCTGCATAACGCACAACACGTTTTATTGGGGCAGTGTCCCCGTCACATCCCGACACAAAACAGCTCTATGGGGGTTTACTTCCGGAGGTACCAATTGTGGTAATTAATTTTCACCACTCTTCCTTACAACTGGAGATACCCGGGAACCGTACGCCTTTTCTCGTGTTGCAATGTACACCGTTCAGATTCCAATGGTTTAGTTCAATGGGTTTGAAAAGCATTCCACATGTCACCAAAATAAGCTTTTACGAAAGTTGACCAATTTTTATTTATTGCTACTGCACCCTGTATTTTCCTGAAACCTCTTCAGTGCCATTGGAGGGAGTGTGACAGAGAAGGGTATGCGTAAGAGGATGTGGGGGCAGGTTTTATTTTCTTTTCCGGAAATTCTATTTTACCAGAAATAGAAAAGAATTCCACCACTTCAAGAGATGTCTTGCGGTACAGTATAGTTCAAAGTCTAATTTACCGCCCCGAATATCAAAAGAGGATTGCGTTGCGGCAAAATGAGAGGCATATAAAGAAAGAGCTTTTCAAAGCACTGAATGCTCATTTTCGAGTTTGACCTCAGGGCTTTTGTGGCATTGCAGCTTCTTCTCACATGTGAACACTCCAGGATGTCCTCAAAAGTGTTTTGTGCGTTTTCCCGCAGAGAGACATGGGAATCCAACTTTTTGAAACAAGGTCTTGAAACGGTTGCTTGGTACCTTTATCGTGCGCGACAAAGCTAATCTAGTGCGGCCGATGCAATGATGTGGAGGTCGCTAAACCCCCACCTGAGGATATTTGAAGGCAGCATAGCTATCTGCATTAATGCGTAAAAATAAAATCTTTCCTCCATGAGAATATCTTGATTCTTCCTGCTATTGGCAAGAGCACATTCATGTATACAGTTTCCCAATAAAAATTTGCCAATCGCAATTGGAACTTTTTTTACAAGGCAAAGATTTTGTTTCGAATTACCTGGTGTTTTGGTCCATTTAGATCATTTTGGCCAATTGTCTTTCCCATAAAAGCCTAAAAAGTCCCAATCTGCCTCAACAATTTCCCAAGTAATAACTTGGACTTATTCGTATTTTGCTGACAAAAAGCATCACGCCAAATGCAAATTGCGTTTGCCAACGTTTCAGACCATTTTACACCAATTTTTTTCCGCAGACCATTTTACATCAATTTTTTCTGCAGACTTTTTTACATCAATTTTTCCGCAGTCCATTTTACACCAATATTTTTCGCAGACCATTTTACACCAATTTTTTTTCCGCAGACCATTTTACATCAATTTTTTCTGCAGACTTTTTTACATCAATTTTTCCGCAGTCCATTTTACACCAATATTTTCCGCAGACCATTTTACATCAATTTTTCCGCAGACCATTTTGCATCAATTTTTCCGCAGACCATTTTCCATCGATTTTTTCCGAAAGGAAAAAATTAAAAAAATGTCAAGTCCTGCTGCACTTTTTGAAGTTTCAAAGATCCACTATTTCTGTGAGTAAAAAATTGATGCCGGCTGCGGGCAGGTTTTTCTGGATCACCCTGTAAGCTATACGGTAAAAAGCAACTATTTATCGTTCAAAAGGTGGCGTTAAAAGGTGATACTATCTGTTTAGCAAGATATTCGCGTTCTAGCAAGAACGAAAAAGAACGAATTTCGCAGCGAAACAGGATCAGATTCAAATGCAGTGACTGTACCCGATAATCTATTATGTATTCAAACCACATTTAATTTCAAATTATCAGAAAACAATATAGTGTTGATACTATTTTGTTATTCAACTACACCATGCTGTTAAGGTATCTACAGTTCATGCTATAATAGTTACTCTTTGGATGGGCAAAGGGAAAGCTTTTTAATTCAAAACAAGCGAATATACGATATTGGCAGACGCTGCCTGAGACTAAACTTGTGTTCGGGCATGTGCCACATCGACATAATAGCTCTCGATATGTCTCAAATTAAAGTAGGGAGAAGTGTGAAGCGATGAGAATATGCTGTGGTTGCTGCCTGAATAGTACGTATGCTGTGAATAAGTTGCTTGCAGCAGTGGTTAACCGGTTATCAGATACATTCTACACTCTAAACAGAGGAACGCCTTTGGAACACCTTTGGAACACCTTTTTCTGTCACAACTTTGGAACACCATTGGAACACCTAGTGTGTTCCGAGAAACACATTTGATGTTCTCTTTGGAACACCATATGTGTTCCATTGGAACACCATTGGAACACAGACTCCGTTCCGACGAACATATATGTGTTCCGTTAGAACACCACATGTGTTCCATTGGAACACAGACTCCGTTCCGACGAACGCTTTTGGTGTTCTTTTCTGGAACACTATGGAGCACATCCTGTGTTCCAAGCATTGTGTTCCAAATGTCACAGATTTGGAACACCTTTGCTGCCATGTGTTCCAGAATGAACACAACATGTGTTCCAATGTGTTCAAGAATGAACACAACATGTGTTCCTGAAAAAAAAATTTGGAACGCCATATTTTTGGTGTTCCAAATGGAACGCATCCCGGAATTTTTGTCAGTGTCCTGGAAAGTGGGATTGACTTACCAGGCCAATTTAGGCACGAATTTTTTGTGCCTAAATTGAGTTCAAAAACGTTCTTTTGGGCCGGATCATCGCAAACGAGAATGGAACTTTTCGGAAAACATGTAATCAACCACACCTCGACATTTCCATCAACTCGATGTGATTGAATATTTTTGTTGTTCTCAAAATCGATCCATTTGGTCCCAACATATTCGAAGTCCTGCTTCGCCGAGTTTTCATCTGCGTTCATCTGTCAAGGCAGTCGGAAGTTGAAGAATTTTTGGCGTCATGCATGATGATGATTGCCGTCAAGCATGTTTTTTGATGCTGGAAGAAAGCGTCGAAATTGTTGCTGCAGGAATTTGGAGATGTGTTTCTCCGGCAATCGGCGAAGAAACATGAGCCGTCTGAAGAAATTCATATTCATTCGCGAACGAGTTGCCCAGCCTCAGGTACAAATTAGCATAGAAATAAAAAACAACATCACAGAAACGATCAAGAGTAGGTTCCTAGAGCGGTTGCCACTTGAAGACCCTGTTTTTGAATCTGCTTCAAATGTGGAATCACGAAGAAATTCACCAGCACACCAAGGGCTTGGGCCCAGTTCAAACACGATTGTGGAAGGCGAAGCGAAAAGGTCATCAGGCGATGTCCTCGCAATTGTTTTGCTTGTTTGGTCTGGTCACATGTTATCACAACAAAGACCCATTTTAGTTTGCCGAGGAGTGTTTTCAAACTTTTATCCGGCCGCAATCGAGTAGAAATTTGAAGAAAAAAAAAATTCGGGCAGGTGTATCCCACGGGAGAAATAAAAAACCACGCAAGTTCACCGGCCCAATATTGGAACATCTCTGTCCAAAGAAAATGTCAACTTCCTTCTCATGTCCGCTGCGTGTTTGAACATACCTCAGCAACCGCTCAGTTGCCCCGCCCATTTGTATTGGCCCCAACGCCAGTGCCAGCCGCCGGAACCCACACACTTGAAAAGCAACAGGTAAAATGTAATGAAACATTTCAAGGCATGCGTTCAAACATTGAAAAAGAAATCACAAATAATGTTGCAATGCCAACAAGATTCCATTATGAGCTACCTACCGTGCTTCAGCATATGCCCACAATAAACTGATAAATTGATGGAAACAAATGACAAACATAAAAATGTGATGAAAACAACTTTTGTGAGACGCTTACAAATTCCCCAAACAATTCTTATTCAACGACAGGTTGGCCTTTCTTGAACTGCTTCCAAGAAGTTCAAGACATGTTTTGCAACTCTATTCTGAATCATGTGACACAATTGTAACTCGCACAACAGTACATTTGAAATCGTAAAATTTTGCAAAAACTGTTCAATACACTTGTTGAAACATGAAAGGAACAGACAGGTAGGTGGAAAATGCATTCCGTGGTCAGGAGAAAACATTGTCTGCTGCACTATACGAATACATCCGCTGCAAATATTGTTGGCTGCACTCAAATGCACCAATGTTTCAAAACTTACATTGTCCAAAAACCACATGTTCCCTAAAAACCCATTGTCCCAGTACATTCCCATAGGGGAAGGACAGATGGGAGTTATTCGCTGACCGATGGTCAAAGGACACCCCCTGTGTGCGTGAACATCCCTCTGCAACCGCTCCGTTGGTTTCGTCCCAGCGCCAGCCTCACAGCAGCCTAACGCACACACTTGAAAAGCAACCGGCAAATGCAATGAAACAAACATTGAAAAACAAATCGCAAACAATATTGTAAAGCCAACAAGCAAAAATCTATTGATGAAAATGAAAAAGACATTTACAAATTCACAAAAAAAAAAACGGTTGCACTTCGGAATACCGGCCAAAATGTTGGTCTAATTGAGTTTTAAAACGCGCTCAAGTCGCCTCAACAGGATATGAAGATTTAGGCGAGGTTGGGTTCGGAGGTTATGTTTGGTTGGGTTTGGGTGGATATATCACAGAGCAAGGGTGCCAACTTGTCCAGGCCAATGTCGGCAGGTTGACGTATTCCGAATTGCAACCCAAATAACTTATTCACACATAGGTTGGCTAATTTCAAACTGCTTCCAAGAACTTCAAATAAGTTTTTGTAACTCCATTCAGAAATCACACATTCCTACAACTCGCAATAGTTCACTAAAATCAGAGAATTGTGCAAAAAATACAACAAACTTATTGTTGAAACATGAAAAGAAGAGAGAGTGAGGTGAAAAATGCATTCCAATATTCGGGCAAAAATTGTTGGCTTCTCTCAAATGCACCTTCAAAACTCCGATTGTCCAAAACCCACTTGTTCTCATCAACCCGTTGTCCCCAGAAAGGAGTGGTTCCCTGACCGAAGGACACAGGACAACCTCTGGCAGCAGCAAAGGCAAGGGGACGCCCTGTGCCCGCTCGGATCAGGCGGGGGACGACAATGTGAGGTTGCAATCGGGGGTGCACTCACGATGGACAAGGGGTCACAACAACTCCCGAACGTTTTCCCGTGTTGACAATTGCATTTTTTCATCATTTCGTGCATTTCACCACGAGAATTGACAAAATGCCGCCAATTTCTGTTCTTGGTGCCTGGTGCAATTTGACCACGCGCGCCGTTGCTCCTGCGGCGGGCTCGAAATCATGACACTTTGTCGCAAGCGGACAGAGTGTCGACGCTGACAGATTGTCTTGCGGACAGATTATCGCATGGACAGATTGTCGCAAGCGGACAGATTTTCGTAATCATCGCAAATTTAAACACTTCATGATTTTTTTATTTTGCAGATCGAAAAACGTCAGTTCCATTCAGGTGTATGGAACTGACGTTTTTCGATCTGCAAAATAAAAAAATCATGAAGTGTTTAAATTTGCGATGATTACGAAAATCTGTCCGCTTGCGACAATCTGTCCATGCGATAATCTGTCCGCAAGACAATCTGTCAGCGTCGACACTCTGTCCGCTTGCGACAAAGTGTCATGATTTCGAGCCCGCCGCAGGAGCAACGGCGCGCGTGGTCAAATTGCACCAAGAACTGAAATTGGCGGCATTTTGTCAATTCTCGTGGTGAAATGCACGAAATGATGAAAAAATGCAATTGTCAACACGGGAAAACGTTCGGGAGTTGTTGTGACCCCTTGTCCATCGTGAGTGCACCCCCGATTGCAACCTCACATTGTCGTCCCCCGCCTGATCCGAGTGGGCTCAGGGCGTCCCCTTTTCTTTGCTGCTGCCAGAGGGTGTCCTTTGGCCTTCGGTCACGGAACCACTCCCTTCTGGCGACAACGGGTTTATGAGAACAAGTGGGTTTTGGACAATGGGAGTTTTGAGACATCTGCGAGTGCATTTTGAGAGAAGCCAACAATTTTTGCCCGAATATTGGTATGCATTTTTCACCTTAACTCTCTCTTTTTTGCACGTTTCAACAATGTTTGTTGTATTTTTTGCACAATTCTCTGACTTTAATGAACTATTGCGAGTTGTATAGGAGTGTGTGATTTCTGAATTGAGTTACAAAAACTTGTTTTGAAGTTCTTGTAAGCAGTTTGAAAAAAGCCAAACAATGTGTGAATAAGTTTTTTGTGTAGCAATTCGAAATACGTCAACCTGACGACATTGGCCTGGACGAGTTGGCACCCTTGCTCTGTGATATATCTACCCAAACATAACCTAACGTAACCTCCGAACCTAACCTCGCCTAAATCTTCCTTTCCTGTTGAGGCGACTTAAGCGCGTTTTAAAACTCCTTAGACCAACATTTTGGCCGGTATTCCGAAGTGCAACCGTTTTTTGTGCATTTGTAAATGTCCTTTTCATTTTCATCAATAGATTTTTGCTTGTTGGCTTTACAATATTGTTTGCGATTTGTTTTTCAATGTTTGTTTCATTGCATTTGCCGGTTGCTTTTCAAGTGTGTGCGTTAGGCTGCTGTGAGACTGGCGCTGGGACGAAACCAACGGAGCGGTTGCAGAGGGATGTTCACGCACACAGGGGGTGTCCTTTGACCATCGGTCAGCGAATAACTCCCATCTGTCCACCCCAATGGGAATGTACTGGGACAATGGGTATTTAGGGAACATGTGGTTTTTGGACAATGTGAGTTTTGAAACATTGTGCATTTGAGTGCAGCCGACAATGTTTTGCAGTCAACATTGTTTTGTGTTGCCAACAATGTTTGCAGCGGATGTAGTGCAGCAGACAATGTTTTCGCCTGACCACGGAATGCATTTTCCACCTGTCTGTTCTTTTCATGTTTCAACAAGTTTATTGAACAGTTTTTTGCAAAATTTTACGATTTCAAATTCACTTTTGTGCGAGTTGCAATTGTGTCACATGATTCAGAATATAGAGTTGCAAAAACATGTCTTGAACTTCTTGGAAGCAGTTCAAGAAAGGCCAACCTGTCGGTGAATAAGAATTGTTTGGGGAATTTGTAAGCGTCTCACAAAAGTTGTTTTCATCACATTTTTATGTTTGTCATTTGTTTTCATCAATTTATCAGTTTATTGTGGGCATATGCTGAAGCACGGTAGGTAGCTCATAATGGAATCTTGTTGGCATTGCAACATTATTTGTGATTTCTTTTTCAATGTTTGAACGCATGCCTTGAAATGTTTCATTACATTTTCCCTGTTGCTTTTCAAGTGTGTGGGTTCCGGCGGCTGGCACTGGCGTTGGGGCCAATACAAATGGGCGGGGCAACTGAGCGGTTGCTGAGGTATGTTCAAACACGCAGCGGACATGAGAAGGAAGTTGACATTTTCTTTGGACAGAGATGTTCCAATATCTTCGCTTCGCTTCGCTTCGCCTTCCACAATCGTGTTTGAACTGGGCCCAAGCCCTTGGTGTGCTGGTGAATTTCTTCGTGATTCCACATTTGAAGCAGATTCAAAAACAGGGTCTTCCATTGGCAACCGCTCTAGGAACCTACTCTTGATCGTTTCTGTGATGTTGTTTTTTATTTCTATGCTAATTTGTACCTGAGGCTGGGCAACTCGTTCGCGAATGAATATGAATTTCTTCAGACGGCTCATGTTTCTTCGCCGATTACCGGAGAAACACATCTCCAAATTCCTGCAGCAACAATTTCGACGCTTTCTTCCAGCATCAAAAAACATGCTTGACGGCAATCATCATCATGCATGACGCCAAAAATTCTTCAACTTCCGACTGCCTTGACAGATGAACGCAGATGAAAACTCGGCGAAGCAGGACTTCGAATATGTTGGGACCAAATGGATGGATTTTGAGAACAACAAAAATATTCAATCACATCGAGTTGATGGAAATGTCGAGGTGTGGTTGAATACATGTTTTCGTGCTCAAAGTGCGTGGGAGCTCTGGGAGCGTGCGCTCCTGCCCGCCCTGAGGGCGTGGGAGCGCAGCTCCCACGTGCCCTGAAACCTTTACGCTCCCACATTTGGAAAACTATGCAAAAGCGTTCCCACAGGGCTCCTGCTTGGAGCTCTGTGGGAGCGCTTTTCGGGTCAAAACTCACTTGAGTCCCCTGAGCCCGTGTGCCCATGAAATTGAATTCAGTTGGACTTGCTGTCCAGTCTCCAATTTCCACCAGTGTACCCGCAAGGAGCTTTTGGAATTTCCCCAAATTATCTCAAATTTCACGGTCATTTTTGTGTATCTATTACCAAAGGGGTGAACATTTTTCCACCTATGAACATGTAACATTTCCAAGCATCTATGTTGAAAATATTTTGACAGTGCTTTTTCACGCCCAATCTCTGTTTCTTTTCTTTACAACATTTTCATGCACTTTTTCAGCAAGATTTTGCAAGGGTAATGCATTGCGTAATGGAATATTGATTGCCATGCTCATGGCTTTTTCACCGAAAAATGCAACGATGCGCAAAGTATAGCCAAAACATCTTGTGTTCAAATTTGAATCTGGAACCATGCGCATTGTCATTTACCTACTCATTCATTGTCTTTGACATTGCCCCACTTTAATTTCAAGTAAGATTCAGCTGCTCAGTGGCAAAAGACAAGGTTCACAAGATTGGACCAGACCAGGACAGTACTTGGATGAGAAACCTCTTGAAGTTGTACCCCGGTTGGGCTACTGGAAGGGGGCTTGGTGGCCAAGTCCCTCGTCTCCTTCGGATGAATGCCTGGCAACCTTGACAAGGGCCTGAACTGGGCAAGTTTGGTGTGGAGCCGGGGTGCTGGAGCCGTTGCTCTGATCCAGAGTGTGCCTGTCCCCCCGCCAGGGTCCCAGCTAAACCGACGACAATAACACTGTGTTAGCAAACACTCACCCTGCCACAGCTACAAGCGTTCGCAGGTGTCCAACAAACAATCGCCTACAAAAATGACGTGCCCAATTTGAGAGAGCAACGAATATTTTTCAATTGCACTTATACAGGGTTAGTCACCTCGAATTTTGTTTTTTTCGATCGCAGTTTCCGCGAAAGCTGCTGCACCTACAATTGTGGTGCAATGGAGGTTTTGGAGCCTGGTTCTCTTGCGCTTTGTTTAGTTGCATGGGGTTCTCCCAAACTGACACCCCTATACCCTTTTTGGGGAAGGGTAGTTGGGGTTGTTTTCTATGCTGCGCATTATCTCTGGAACTGTGCTTCGGAGGTCCATGGTTGAAATTACAAAGTTGTTCATTTCCTTGATCCGAAGGCACCAGAAGTGATCCGACTCAAACCCATCCCTTGGCTTCCGTTTTTTTAGGGGTGGTTTTCTGCGGGAAGGGGTAGAGAGGTTGGAGGGGCGTATTTTCAGCAGGCATGCGTTCTTCGTGTCTTGGATGATGGGCCATGAGACCTCAGTCTTCTTGCGGTTCGGTGAAGCCACATTTGGGGGTGTCTGAAGGGGTGTTTATGGAGATATCTCCGTTTTCGCGGAAATTAGCATGCACCCTGCATCAACTATTTTCCCTCGTTTCAACGAATGAGCTTGCAGTCTCGCGTGTTTAGTTCACCTGGATAACGAGCATCGATCTTATTTTCATTGTTGGATGCCAATAATTTCACCTCTGTTTCTCTCTGTTGCATGGACTTGGATTTGTCGTTTCTCTGCGCCCAGCGTTTGCGCAAGCTCAATGCTCCATCCACAGGATTCTTGCTACACCCTCTCGTGTAAAGTGTAGAAAGTGTCTCAAGTGAGCAGCTTGCATACCTATTTTATGTGGACAGTGGATGCGATAACCCAGCAATGCCCGGAAGCAAATGAATAAAAAGAAAACATATGCTGCAGACATGAAAAAGGTAACAAAATCTTGCAAAACTCTGGAAGGCTTAGTCTAAAATGTAGTTCATTCGGAAAGGGAGTGCCATATCGCAACACCCGTCTCAATAAAAATAAAAATGTACAATTCTCAGAAGATAATAAAAAACTATGGCATAAAAAAAACTTCAAGGGGTTTCCTCAGCGAACCATTGCAAACTTGGAACTTGTCGAATGTCAACTCAATGGTGACAACAATGGACATTGTTCATGGTGTCCATTAGTTTTAATACCAATGGCAATTTCTGTGCCCTGTACGATGGGTGAAGTGCCCAACTTGACGTACGAAGTGCCCTCCTTAAAGGACAAAGTGCCCTCCTTGAAGGACGAAGTGCCCTCCTTGAAGGACGAAGTGCCCTCCTCGAAGGACGAACTGCCCTGCAATTTTTGCAGGTGCCCTTTTTGTGAGAAAGCGCTCCTGCCCTTTTTTCGGGACACTTTGAGCACTGCATGTTTTCCGAAAAGTTCCATTCTCGTTTGCGATGATCCGGCCCAAAAGAACGTTTTTGAACTCAATTTAGGCACAAAAAATTCGTGCCTAAATTGGCCTGGTAAGTCAATCCCACTTTCCAGGACACTGACAAAAATTCCGGGATGCGTTCCATTTGGAACACCAAAAATATGGCGTTCCAATTTTTTTTTTTCAGGAACACATGTTGTGTTCATTCTTGAACAGATTGGAACACATGTTGTGTTCATTCTGGAACACATGGCAACAAAGGTGTTCCAAATCTGTGACATTTGGAACACAATGCTTGGAACACAGGATGTGCTCCATAGTGTTCCAGAAAAGAACACCAAAAGCGTTCGTCGGAACGGAGTCTGTGTTCCAATGGAACACATGTGGTGTTCTAACGGAACACATATATGTTCGTCGGAACGGAGTCTGTGTTCCAATGGTGTTCCAATGGAACACATATGGTGTTCCAAAGAGAACATCAAATGTGTTTCTCGGAACACACTAGGTGTTCCAATGGTGTTCCAAAGTTGTGACAGAAAAAGGTGTTCCAAAGGTGTTCCAAAGGCGTTCCTCTGTTTAGAGTGTATACTTCAAGTATTTTCCAAAGCTGGGACTTCTCTTCTCTCGTCCGATATCGGCTTCGTTCACAGGAATCGGACTCATCATAAAGATAGAGAAAAACGCGACACTAAAGAGTGTTACATTTACAAAGTTTGCAACAGCTATACACCCCAAAAAAGTAGCGAAATCACCGTCCGCATTCGCTTCCTATGATCTGACATTTCCTCAGCGGAATGGCTCTCCGGCGACGAAACATCTCGCGGTGAAACATCCCGACGGCGAAATATCTGGCGACAAATTTTCCGGCGACTGAATATCAGACGACGAAATGTCCGGCGACCGATTATCTCGGCGATAAACGTCCCTGGAGACGAACCACCGATTCCATCGCGGTTGTTTATGAACAGGACACTTCCCTAAATTCTTCATTTTATGAACATTTTTACAGTTTCCTTAAAGAAAATTACGCTCCCCGTAAAAATTACGCTCACGTGGGCTATACAACTGCGTTTGGATGCTATGACTCTAATCTCTGTTTCAGCAAAAAATTCCTTGCTGCCTTGCCATTAAATCGTTCTTGATGATTGAAAAGGATCAGCTATGAAAAGCTTATTTATCCTGGAATGACCCCCAAGATCTTGCGGCATGTTTTCAACAGATATGCAGTACAGCGATATACGAACTTGTTCTTGCTCTGCAAAAAATATTTTGCATTTATAATGACGACTATTAGAATTTCCATTGCATGCAAAGAAAAAAACTTCACTGCACTGCTTGGTCCAACGCAAGCCGAATGAAGCATCACAGCGGTAAAAAGGAGGTCGTGGTAAGCTTTTTTTACACTCCGGTCACTGACGTTCACACAAGTAAACGAGCCAGTTGTTTCATAACGCGCAGAATTCCTTTTTTCTCAGTATAGACTTGAGGAAATATTTCTTTTTGTATCAGCTGAATTATTGTCGTGCCCTTCCAAGGTTCTTCAGTGTCAATATTGCTAAGGGTTATCTGTCAGGTTATATACGAAGGATCTTGTGCATTATACAATGCGCAGCAAATCGAGAATAGTCCTCATGACGCCTATCGGACTGCTTTTCTTTGCTACCTCCATCCTCAATCCACCTCATTTTTGCGGCGCGGCACCCCACAACAAATCCAAATCTATTAAAAATCGTTTGTTAGGGCTGGGTCAAGGAGCACAGGATCTGCTGAGGGGGACGAAACTGAATTCAGGTGGCAACTCAATTGGCCGAAGCCCTCCCGCAAGTCGGTCGATTATTGCATCCAAGGAGGTCCTCCAACATGTACGCGCGTCGGTACACGAAGCGACCTCTCAGTCAGGGATTAAGGTCGGTGACCTGAAGAAGGATCCACGTGCAGAGTTCCCGATTGGGGGATACTTATCCTCATCAGAAAACAAAAATAGCAAGGTAAAGGATGGCAAGAGGGTGTCAGGAGCAAGTGGGAATCTGCAGAAGACAGGATGCGAAAGCGCTGATGTTGACTTCGAAGAGATCGCCGACGTTCTGAAACCAGATGTCATTGATTTCCGAAAAGATAAGCTTCCGTCAGGCAACCGATTCGGGGAAAGGTCGGAATGTTCGGGATCTTAGGCTCGACGAACCAAAGAAAAGCGCGCTGTGCAGCAAAGGCAGGGATCTCCAACTTCGTTCGGCTCCTGTTTTATTGCCTCCAGGCTGCTCTGACAATCTTTTTTTCCTTTCATATCAGAGCCCCGTGGGAGGTTTGCCGTCAATGAATCCTGTTCCGGAAATGGTTCCAGGTCAGTGAAGTGTCATTGTGAAGTGTCATCATTGTCGAGATTTATTAATTTGAAACATGAATGGATTCAAAAACGCAATGGCACAAAAATAAAACCAGACACCACTCTAAAAAACGAAGTTCAGTTTGGAACACTGTATTTTAACATGCATGCGGGCTTAGATAGGAAGTGTTCTTTTAAGAACATTTATGGAACACTCAGTGTGTTCCAAGAACACACTGCGTGTTCCAAATCTGTGACATTCCTGTCACAGATTTGGAACACATGAGCGATTTGGAACACTTTAAGTGTTCCATTGGAACACCTTAAGTGTTCCAAATCGCTGGAAATGGAACACTCAGCGTGTTCCAATAACTGAACAAAGTGTTCCATTGATGTTCATAAAAGAACACTTCCTATCTAAGCCCATGTTAAAAGATACTGTTCCAAACTGAACTTCGTGTTTTGGTGCTCGAACAAAAAGTGACACAGAGGTGTCACTTGGCCGTATCTCAGAAGATAGTCGGCGCTTTTTTACCATTGCAGCCAACAGAATCGATCTGATGGCAAAAGGGCTACAATTTTGAGTGGAATTCATTCGGCAGTGGCATGCATTCCGATAGAGGCTAGGATAAGGGGTGTTGTAAAAAAACCGAAATTTTCCCCCAATCCCCTTTTTTTTTGGGAATGTTTACACTCGAAACACGAAGTTCAGGTAGGAACACCATATTTTAACATGGGCTAAGATAACTTAAAACAATTCACTTGGAACACCATTTTTAACACTTGTGGGGGCTTTGGAACACAGTTCGTTTTTGAACACATAAGTGTTTTGGGAACAAACCTTAGGTGTTCCAAACACCCAGGTGTTCCAAATCTGTGGCCAATGTCCAAGGAACACTTTGTTTGGCAAAAGTGTTCCAAAGGAAATTTGTGTTCCAAAACAGAATGTGTTTAAAAGAAAATTAAATTTAAAAATGGGCCAACTGAACCGGTTTATGAGGAAGGTTTTTTTGAAATTTAGGAACCTGTGCCCGTGGTTTTGGCCCTGGTGTTCCAAATTGTAACCTGCACGATTTGGAAACCTACATTTTCCCAAGTGTTCCAAATGGAAACCGGGTTCCAAAAACCCCAGTTTCCATTAATTTTTAAAAAACATTTTTAACCCATGTTAAAAAGGGTTCCAACCTGAATTGGGAGGCAAAATTTGGAGGGTTGGAAAGGATTAAAAAAAGAAAAATACAGTAACCCAGGAAACTTCCTATGCAATTTCGTTTTGAATTAAGTAGTGAATTGGTTCTCCCCTTTGCATTTGCATTTTAAATGTGGGATCTGTTCCCCTTCCCCTAGGCTTCCATGTTAGGTCCGAGTTTCGGCACCAACGTTTGAATTTTTTAATGTGACATCCGCATTGGAAAAAGGCGGCGGGCCCTTTGGGAAGTGTTTCGCCGGAGATATCCCAAAAGAATCCGGTAGGGCAGGAGAATTCATTGAAATTAAGTTTGCCAACCAAAAAAAGAAATGAAACTTGTCACGTTTTGGATTTTTATCAGGAGTGGGGGCATCGGTTTCGAAAAGTACCCCGAAGGAGACCTTTAGCCTGGCAAGGTTCGGAAAAACCCTGATTTCCCGAAAATGGCCACTGCATTCTTTATGAAGGCCCCCTGGTTGGATGCCGGGAAAGGTGACTCTGGGATTTCCAAAGGAAGAAATTTGGGTTACGGAAATTATTGGAAAATAAAAGGGATTCCAAAATGGGAAATGAGCATAA
>JASGXE010011220.1:0-13285 GCA_030068105.1 Sinentomon sp. SZTP_YWyxl
TTGAATGGTTTGTTGTATCTTGATTCCCCAATGCTGTAACTTAACTTGAAATGTCAAACTGTACTCTTCTGTAATTGTGATTGATAACGTCCTGTGGGCTTCTGAAGTCCAAAAACATAAACTTCAAATTCATATTTTTTTGGATCCTTCCGGAATCGCGAATGGTTTGGCGCACTGGAAAAAGCGCCACCTGAAGTGGTGTCATGAACTGGAGCCAAAGGATCTTAAATCTACCAGCAAAGTGGCTTTGTAGCCACCTTTGTGACTGAGGGAGCTTTCAAGGAACATTGAAGGCCCTTTGAAGTCACTCTGACTGAGGGATCTTTAAAGTACCCCGAAATGAGGGTACTACACAGATCCTTTGAAGTGGCCCCTGGTGTTGCAAACCCAAGATCCCTTGAAGGTACCTGTGAGCTCCTATTATTTCTATGAGTGTAGTTGTTGGTTCTCAATATTCCAAATTTGATCTTGGTTATCGATTTGCCAATCCTTGAATATGCTGTCGCAGCTTGGGATCTATGGCGGTGTGGTCAGATTTCTTGTCTAGAGAGGGTACAGCGTGGGCCTGCCTGCTTTGGTTATCGATTTGCCAATCCTTGAATATGCTGTCGCAGCTTGGGATCTATGGCGGTGTGGTCAGATTTCTTGTCTAGAGAGGGTACACCGTGGGCCTGCCTGCTTTGTGTTAGGTTTTGTGTTTGGTGATAACAGACGAAAAGTCGTGTCCGTCTAGTGTTCGTTTCCCTCCAGGGCACAATTCGTCCAGTCAAATTGTGTGAAATTTCATGGAATGGCGGACAAAATTCATACTGGGCTGAAATTTGGCACAAGATGTTGTCTCCTCTTTGAAGATCTATTTGCCAAAAGTCCCTATGTTTCCGAGGTGTGCTATTCTTATTATCGGGGGGTTGAGGGTGGGGGTTAAAATATCAACTTCCCCATTTCTTAACCGATTTTATTCAAATTTGGTACACGATTAGGAACCCTGATGTAGTGTCTTCATACAAAATTTCATCTTTCTAAGCCAAGTGGTTTTTGAGTTATGATGACATAACCATAAAAAAGTTGACGTGATTTTAGTGCAACACATTTCTGGACACCTGGAAAGATTTTTTCACTCACTGTGCGCCAAAGTGTCCAAAAATGAGTCCTTTTTTGGCTTCCAAAACTATACGTGGGCTGTTCAAGTCCCACCTGGCTTTGGCCTGTTGCGCTTGTCCGATCCTTTTCCTTTCTTCCACACTTTGACATTGGTCTTTCAGTGGGTTCTATGCAAAATTTCAGTTCCGTGTTGTGCACAGTTTATTTTCTGTTGTTGACTTAGCGTGTCCTACTCCGTTATCTGACATTCTTACCGAATTTGTGCCAGATCGAACATCACAGTCCGATACGATTTTTCACCCACAGAGGCCAATGACATTAAAGAAAGCATGATGGCCATATAGCCAGAGGCGGTGTGATCATATTCCATGGTGAATGCATGGGCTGCAAGGTGTGGATTTGCCCAAACGTCCTTGGGAGGGGATGGGGGTAGTTTTTTGGGGTTCGGAGGGGATTATTCCGGGGGATTTCCCAAACGATGGAAAAACTGGCAACAATCAACATCAAGTATTCCTGGTCCAGAAAGTGAGATAGGAAATGACTGGCAAAAGTCAAGGGAAGGCCCCATAAGACACCCTTATCCGGAAAGACGAGGCCCTTGCTTTGAAAAACAAGGTTGGGGTTGAAACATGTCTTGACCTCAGCATCAAAATACTGCCCAAACATCCCTTTTGCACACTGGCACCAGCAGATTACCTTCCTTTCACAACCTTGGCCAAAGAAAACCATTCGGGGCACCTTCAAAATGACATGGAGCTGATAGCGGCAGTGGCCCAGTGGTTTTTCCATACCTCTGAAGGGCTTCTTCTGAAAAGAACTGGTGAAACTGTTCTAGAGATGGCAGAAAGGTGCCAATTTGGCAGGAAGCTAATTAGAGAAGGTCTAGACGGTCCACCAAATTTCAGCCCAGAAATCAATCGATTACTTGCCAAAGCCAGGCGGGACTTGAACAACCTTCGTAGTTCTCAATTGGTTCTTAATTTATCAACTGGGTTATTATCAGATACCGAATACTACCGACCTAAATGGCTGCATATTTTGATGCATGAAACGCTCTGGGAGCTATGACGCAAGTTGCAGGAAAAGGCACCAATCCAGACGGCACGATATGTTGGCGTTTTTCTATTTTTTCCATTCGATAATAGAGTTGCAGTTAGGCCTAACTGTGAAACATATTTTCGAAATACCTTGCACAATGTTCATTCAGTGACTAATAATTTGCTGATATTGATTTTATCTTTTGCGTCACAAATTAATGGGCTATTACTCAAAATATCGCCAAAAGTCTCATGCCACTAAATTTAAATAATCACACCATTAACCGCGCTTATCAGACTGAAAATCGGGGTCAGCAAATATGTTCCAACGATTTTCTTTTCAGAACATCGGCAATTTGCGTCAGCAGTCTTGGAAAAAACAGGCCTCCTCAGTTGGGACTGCCCACGGATGGAATGTTAAAAAATAATTCCTTTTTTTGTTCTGAAATTGTGAAGGAACGATTGACGTGTTTATTTTCCATCGTGCAGTTTGCACGATAAGTTTTTCAGAATTATTGATCGTTGGTAACAAGAGAACCGCACAAAAGATTTGCACAAATTTAGCAAGCCTTTTTCAAATTTGCCGGCCGAATCACATCCATCTTTGTTTGTTCACACAACCATTTGGCATTGCAAGAAGAAAGTCATTGCAAAAAAGGGCAACAGTTTAAAGCATATTTTGACTCAATACTTTTCTGTGAAAATGAAAAATCCTTGCAGCATGAATGCATTTCCAGCCACATTCGTTTCTGAAAGATGGCCCATGGTCCCAGTAAGTTTCAACAAAATTAATATGCAGCAGTTCAAAAGAAAAAAAACCTCGTGGCATCACTCATGAACTTTCCCTTCATGGATGGAGTCGGTCGCAAGAAGTTCTGTTAATCGGAATGCGTAAATATGCCAAAAACTCACATAAATGTTCCCAAAGTTCCTGAGAAATTCTCTATTTCCCCAAAATTTCCAAGAATACAGAAATATTCCCAAAAAGGTTCCAAAAATTGCAGGAAATACACCCAAAATTCGCATTTGGAAACATCCCGCTGTGCAAATATCCCGCACTGGGGAAATATTGAAAAATATTGCGGGTATTTAATTTGCTCCTAAAATGTCAGAAAAATGAGAAAAGTCGGTGCGCGGGAGTTTTCCCGCGAAGTTCATTCCAAGGCATTTAATAACACTTATCATGGGCCTACCTCAGTTTTTACAGTGATCGTGCCAAAATGGCTCGGAATACACCCAAAGTTGATTCGGATTTTCTTACACATCAGATGCATGCAGTTTGGTGAAGGCATTCTTGGGTAGGAGAGACGTGAGAAAATTTCAATCTATTATTACTGAAGAGCAGAATAACAATTGCCAGAAAAAGTGTTGGTGTACTGGAAACCTAAAAATATCCTGTGAAGAAACCTGGAGAAACTGCACCAATTGATGGATATATTTGAAATTTGAAGAGGGGGAAATAGTTCAAGACGGAGATGACGACAAGCGTGGGAAATGCGAACCCATAATAACATGTTATAGAGTGGATGACGAGAAGGGTTCGGTGATGCGGGGATGAACAATTTCATCCGACCCGCAATATAAAATGAAACGCGCGGGGCATTATCATTGTTGTTCCATTAATCCAGTGTTGAATCTCACCAGCTAGAGTTAGAGGTGTGTACCTGTATTCAATTTTACGAGAGCAAATCGATCGCGGGGATATTTCAGCAACAAGCCGGGTGAGAAATTGATCGCTCAATGCAACGAAAGGCGAAAAAAAATCTTCCGAGAAGATGGCTGAGATAGCATACGATAAAACAAACTAACACTAACCATTTCAACTACTTTCGACTCCGGGGTGTGTCCGATCTCACTTCAAAATGTTGGCAAAAAGGGAAGAGACAGGCGATTACATATCCAAGCACCACGATCCACGCAGGCGTCAAGAGGCGGTTCCGAAAACCAACAGGTTGGAATTCTTGTCCTGATATGACCATATCGCAGCACTTTCATATCCGCTAAACACTGCACGTGGCTTCATTTTCCACCATTTTAACATTTCAATGCAGACATGTCTTTGCTGCAACTCAACTGCACTTCTTGGGCAATCCAGCACAAGGCCAACAACATAGCTTCACTTTTCACCAATTTTCAAGCGGTGATGTAGCCGTCATTTCTGCACGTTTCACAAATGCACGGTCGCCAGTTATACGCACGTTTGATGCCTCCACGCTTCACCGACACATGCACGGTTGTTTGCAACAGAAAAATGTCATGATACAATGTCTTCACGCTTGAGAAACACAATGCAGAAGAACACCGGTGTCGTATGTTTGTTTTGGCTTTGTCTTAACACGATCGACAGTGCGCAATTGTCGCATCTCACACAAACGAGGCGAAAATTAAAGCCCGAGCACGATCAAACTTCATGCAATCGATCAAGCTTCCTCAATGGAAGTGGCGTGGCTTGAAAACACCGGATCGGATATGATTTGCACGAAATTTTCCCTTCTCTCCTTTATCGACAGGCAAACAAACTGCGACGTCATCAACCGATAGAGTGTGGCAGGCCAAATAACAATGTCAATATCAGAAGGCAATGAAAAAACAGAAGGCAAACCGAATTTTGCAACTCGGCATTGGAATTACAGCCTGGCACAGAAGTACAGGCCCATGACAGAATGGAGATTGAATTGCAATGGCCGGCGGCTAACGTTCTGTCCTGGATTCATCAAGGTTCGGGGAATTTGGCATGTCGATGTCATTTTTATGCACAATTTACGCACGCAGGTCAAAACACCAGAAATGATTTCACAGAGTTGATTTCATCAGATGGTCTCCACGGGAGTCATTTCAGGTTGATTCATGGATTTTTTCCTCATTCAGGCAAAAGAGGACAGATGCGATATGCCTTTCTTATGGTTGCATTGGTGAAAATACCGCGGGTTGTAAAGCCACGCAGCTGTTCGGATCTATGAATCGGAGCCCCAGAGCAGTTCCGAAGAGAAGAGCCCCTTGCGAGCAGATCTGAAGAAATCGTTTCTCTGTTTCGGGCGCATAATAGAAGCTTTCTCCTGAATATTTAGGATAAATTCCCCATTAAAACTGTAATTGCACTGTGACGAAAGAGCAATTCTAGTTTTCTGGCCTCATAAGCCAGAGGTCTGCATCCAGGTATCAAAGAGAATAGATCAGTTGGGCAAACGATTTTCTGGTGGGGCCATTTTAAGCATTGGAGGCCATTGCCCTGTTTTTCAAAAAACTCCCACATGAAGCACAAGATCAAGTGACTTCATCGCACTCATCATATCCGCCTCACGCATCATCAAAAACAATTCTTCATTTAAATCATTCATCATTCATCGCCTCTCAATTATCACATCCGCCGGTGTGAAAATCACTTTATGGTGTGGCATGTAACTCAACTGTGGGAATGATGACAGAAAACGGTTTCCTTTCGTGACATGATTCCTTTCAATGCGTAAGCACGAGATTTCATGGAATTGATGATCAGTTCGAAAACTGAACCTTACTGTTCCAATGCAGTTCAGCTAGATATTCTTAGGATCATCACGACTCTCCGTCCTTCATGAATAAGTAGCAATTGGCTGTGCCCGTAGTTGCTGATGATCTACGAACATACTATTTGCCCCCCAGCTAATTGACTGAAAGCAAAATTACGTTTCCCCATCTTTATCAAGTTACTTTAAGGGTTTTTTGTTCAGATATTCATGTTTGGATTTGGTCGTATTGGGCCAGAATACGTTGTTGGATTGGAATCATAATACCAATTTTGGGGAGTGCAACAAAATTGTGAATTTTTGGAAAATATGGCGATTGGAGCTCTGGCAAAACTTCAGCCGAAATCGATCTTCTTCAACTGGCAAATTACTCCGACATGATTGTTTTCTTGTTTTCTTTGTATGCCTTTTTTTATTTTCAAAGACAAAAAAGAAAAAAGTATTTCGAATTTCGGATGACCCAGTATCAAGGTCAATCGGCACAACCCATTGTGAGCGGAGCGATATTGGCGGGTTAAATCGTCGATGCACGACCGTAAGCCTAAATAAGGCCTATGCTCCTCCTGAAAAGAGTTATTAATTCGCAAGTGTTTACTCCGCAGTTGTGCACGCTTTTTGCCAAGGCAAACAGAAGAGACCGCCTATTTCATATTCGAGTACCGTTTTACGCCTCCAGGAGGCGGCAAAATTGCAAACGCAGGTGTTGTCAGCCGTGAGTCAGGATTGCAAGTTCCACTGCCATCTGGTACCAGGTATATCAATGTCACCAAACTCATCCGAAGTGCCAATGAAGATCAGAGTAAAAGGCATAGACTCAGCCTCTGCGAGAGGAGTCACTCACTTTGCGACAAAATTGCCAAAAATGCCGTGTGTGCTCGTCCGAAATGTTACCTCGTCCCATTTTGAGCAGAGCAAATTTTACCTCTGTGGGCTTTTTCATTCGCTTAATTCCATTTTTGTGGGTTTCTTCAATTTTTGGTAGAAAAATGACGGCAAGCTCAAGATATTGAAATTTCCATTCCTCTATTTTCGGGGAATCAAAATCTTTCTCTGAAATTTTCGCCCTATGCCTTTCTGATGCGCTTGTTTCCACTTTTCAGAGGAAGTATAATTTTTTTTTGTGAAAATAACGAAGGCAGGGTTAAGATGGAAATTTACATTCGTCCATTTTGAGGAAGAAAAATTCTTCTCGCAAATCACCACTCCCTGCAGACCCATCTGACACTGTTGTTTCCACTTTTTCAGGATTTCTTCAATTTTTTATCAAAAAATAATGAAGGCAATTAAGGATATAAGACATAAAATTTCCCTTTGTCCATTCGTCTGTGGAAGCATAATCTCTGAAATTTTTTCACCTGCTTTGGATTTCCGATGCGTTTGCTTCCACTTTAAACAGGCGTCGTAATTTCTGATAAAAAAAAACAATGAGCGCAAGGTCAAGACAAAAACTCCATTCCAGCGCCATTTTGCTGAAGGAAACATTTTTCTCCGAAATTTTCTCACCCAGTAAAGCCTTTCGGATTCGCTTTGTGCTCGCTTTTTGGAGGTTCCGTTCAATTTTTGACAAAAGTAATGAAGGCAAAGTCAAGACACAAAACCTGCAACCGTCCATTCTGCTGGGGGAAACACTTTTCTCTCAAATTTTCTCACTAAATTGGCCTCAGGTGCCACTAAATTGGTCTCAAGTGCCTCTGTTGAAATTGAATGCCAGGTTTCAAAGGTCCTGTCTAAGCCATCACCTTTGTAATTGCTCCTTAGTAATAACGGCTGGATCCGCATTCGTGCATGTAGACTATTTATACCGTACAAGTTTAAGAGTATCCTAATCCAGAATCTTTAAAAGCTTTCATAAAGTCAGTTTCTTACTGTTAATTGAGTATTGACCCAAAGTTCATATTGCGTGTGACATAGGTAGGTATATCGTTGAGAGCGTGTTTTTGTTGTTTGTGTTTCCAGAAATTTGATGGAAGGACAAGAAACTGTGCTTGTCTGAATGGATCCGAAGTTGACAATAGGTTTTCACCCAACAAACAGTGATGATGGAAACTTATGTGCGAGTGCCTATTCCGAATGGGATGACGTTTTTTACTGAAATGTGACATTCATCGAGGATCCTATTGTGTCTTTCAAGTCTCTTTTCAGAACTTTAATTAAATGACGCCTCAGATAGTCACCTCTGATTTTTTCTATCGTCCTTATTTTTTTTATATTTTCTTATCTTTCTTTTTTTTTTACTTTTCTATCTTCGGAATATGATACACAGGCAGCGGAATATCAGCTCCGTGTAAAATAGACACCGGACGTTTTTTCATGAGAAACTGACGCTAAAATTATCTGTCATTATTTGGAGAACGACTGGAAATCGCGACTGTGTGCAGGGACACCAAGTGTTTGTTTCTGGAGTGTTTGTTTTCGGAGGTTTTTGTTCTTTAAACAATAATTCAAAATTCCTCTGATCAAATCTAATGTATTTCTCTTTTCTTTCTACCCAAGAACTCTAAAAGATTGGAATGCGCTTCCTTCCACTTCGCCAGTGTTGAAAACACTTCACTAAATTTTTACAAGAGCACCGAAACTTCGCATTTCTTTATTATTTCAAGAATTGAAAAAAATTATTCATTGTTTCGTTCCGTTCTGGTTTTGGATGGTTGCCCATTTGAAGTTTTTGACCATTGCTTGATTGTTGTATCATTGTCATAATTAACCGGTGTTTTTATAAACGTATTTGCACCTTCATTCCAAATTTGTGTCTTGAATAAATAAATAAAAAAAATCTCACCAGCACAAGAGGTTTTTAGAGTGAGGAACCGAAAAAGGGCAAACTTTCTCAAGATTTATAGCTCAAGGTACTGAATCAGTTCAACTTTTCAAATAACCACAACAATATGACGCACAACGTGAATCTGCTATCAAAATAAAATGGCAATAGTGATGCCATTTCTATATATCGGAATTCGAAACTCAACTTGAGGTGGCAAACTACTGGTAGAAACTTTGACTGATTCGAGCGTTATGGCTTTGCCATTCGGACTTTTGCTGGAGAAAATGAATTATACAAAGAAAGGGAACACTTTGCTGTATCTATCCTCAGCATTGAAGCAATCAAAACAAAGCAAATGATTGGAAGGTTTTTCGCATTTTGAGCCTTTTTCGAGTGCTTGGAAACTTCGGGGTGGATTGATCTTCCAAGTTTCATTAAAATCTCGATTTCATGGCTTCAAGGCCACCCATAAAAAGTTTGGCCTGCAGCATCAAAAAGATGGTGGAAAATTAACTTTTAAATCCCAAACAATCTTGGAACTCTTTTCCGACCGATGTCTTCGTCCAACAATTTTTTGAGTGTTGCAATTTTGCGACTAAGGTTACCTTGTCCCTGGTTTCGACACATTCCGAGCTGCTATTTTTGTTCCAACATGGCTTTCTGTTGTTATGAGGGAAAGAACCCCCGAAATGCAGTCACGTTCAATTAATTTAAAAAACCTGCAAGTCTCTAAAGTTGAAAAGGACACTGCAAATTTTGATGTTGGTGTTTTTCCCTTCATGATTTGGGGTGAAGACAACAAAGTCGGGCTATGGCTCCTTTTCCGAACATCGATTCTGCAGAAAACTATTTTTAAAATAGATGTCATTACGGGATCGTCGAAGGGCCTTTCTAGTTCCTTGATAACTCTGAGGTATACGTAAATTGACACAACGTCCGGGTCAATTCCTGCCGGATATTCCATGCACGTTCTATTTTTTTATCTGCGGGGAACACAGCGTGTCAGCGTTTTGTGAAGCTTTTATTGATCCTGGTTATGTCGCAGGCAATCGGCCTCGTAGCGTATGGCCAGCAAAATCGGTCCGATGTGTACGACCCGGTATGGCTCGTATACACTCCCTCTCGCTATTGCCTGGCACAATAATAGGCCCTGTCTTAGGGCGAAATTTCCCGCACATTCAGGACTGATTGCGGGGGCAGGCACACCGAGTTTTGAAATTTTTCCGGAATGCAGGGCACTCGCAAATCACAATGAACCAACAGACTGCAACAATCACGATTTTGCAAACTGTAATTTCGATTTTGCAACAACGATGAACTTGGAATGTGTAATTAGAAGCCATCTTCAACGATTCTGGCTGCAACCAAATTGAGCTACCACGCTTGGCCACACATATGCACCACACAACGCCGCAGCGCACATCACATGGGCCTGACTGCACCACCGCAATGCACACTCCACTGGCAGAGCCTGAAAACGTCAAGGTTACCAGCTGTTGAAGTTTCACAGAGACTTTATGAAACACATAGGCCAACTCACATATCGCGTGTGTATCGCTTCACCATAGGCCTGGCCTGTGGGCCCATTTCTGCCTTCACGGGCAGCCGGCCGGCCGTTTTGAACAGATGAATAAGCGAAAATTTTGCTTGCGTTGCGCATCCCAAAAAGTTTTATTTCGGTTGCGTGATCAGCGTGTGTGCTCCAGTGTTCCCCAATATATGACTAAGGTCACCAGCCCAAAACCAAAGATGAGATTACCAAAATAGGCCGTTAAACGCTGAAAACGTTCCCTAATTTCCAATTTGGAAGTAAACTAAAAAGCACTAAAGTGTGGTCCCGACAAACCGAAAATGAGCCATTTTGGACTACAAATCAGGTCTGCTTTCGCAGCCGGCCTTTGCATCTTGTTACAACAGAGCCAAAGCGCCTTGGGATGTTTTGAGCATTGAAATTTTATTTACGCATTTGAAATTAGTATATTTCATGAACAGGCATGAATGCAATGACCTTGAGAATAAACTATATGCACCGCTACCGGGTTCACTTTCTTGTGTTACGTATTTTCGAAAAAATAATCGAAAAACATTTTCTGTTTTGGTACGTTTTGATTTCCGAATTTTTGGCCCAGCAGCTGTCAGAGACCAAATTTTTTAAAAGAGACCAATTTTAAGAAACTCTCTTAAAATCAGCCATCATCTTGGATGCGTTTCCAAATAATAAACTAGCAGGTTTATTGTTTGCTCCGAAAAGGTTGGCCATCACTCATCAGGCCACAACGCAGACGAATAAACCATAATGATTATTGATTGCTTTATGTGTGAAGGAAAGGATTCGACAGCAAACAAAATAACGGAAATATGCAAACATTTTCAGGTGTTGATACCTACGAGTATGCCCTAAATCTGAGCATTAAGGGTAAATAGAGAGGAATTTAAGGATATTTCTTGGTTTCCTTCACCCAATTTCTTTCTCATGTGGAATGCGAAAGAATTCACCAGACATGAAAAATCTCCCACCTTTCATAATGACAGCGTGAGACTCTTTTTTTCGAATCTCACTGAAACCGTGTGGAATGCACGAAATCACATGTTTGACCTGTGCCTTAACCGGGATGTTTGACGCATATAACGCGTCATGACGAATTTTTCTGCATTGCAAAAGAAATGCGCCAATTAGGTACCTATGCCATTTTCGCCTGATGTCCTTCGTGTTAAAAAAAGAGAAAAAAAGTTTAAAAGAGCATGTGACAAAGTGTTAGCCTAATTTAGTTTCCGATAAGCCAAAGTGTGCATTTTCCTCATCTTCGAATATTGAATTGAAGGCCGATTGATTAGTCTTATCCACAAATATGCGGTTTTATCAGACTTTTCACGAAATATCTGAGATTTTTTTGCTGACCTCGCAAGAATGTGATCATTCAACCTGCATGTTTCGCCGCGCGTGTCATTCCATGCTACGAAAATGACTTGCCTGAGATATCAATAACTTTTGACGACAAAAGATGGGTAAAAGGACCAATGCCACGGCACCAGCTGGCAACAAGTCTGTTGTTCAGTCGGAAAGGATTTCTACCGCAGTTCTTCCAAATATCTCATTTTTGCTTCTAGCCGGAATCAGTCTTCTCTAATTTGTTTGAGGAAATGTTCGTTCGCATCAAACAAATTCTTTTGGCGATTGTTAATTCTGTATCTTCCTCACCAAATCGAGATCCTGGGCCTGCAGATGCGAAGATTTTGTGTTGACGTTTAATTTGCAAATCAGCATTTTTATTTCACAGCGTTCAGGAGCACGAAAGCCCCAAACGACATTTGTCCTATTGATGCTCTCAACGCCTCTTCACTCGTTCAGCAAGATTGCCCGGTGGCCATTTTGTCCAGTGCTGTCAGTTTTCCTGCGAAGCTGCTGCCCTGAGCCTGTGTCCAATTATGGAATCAATTGAGCCATCAGGAGAACAAAACAAAATTTGTGCAGAAATGCAGGAAATCCACACACATATTGATGACTAGCTGAACCTAAACCATTCCAGAATTGTGTCGCATTGGCCAGGTACATTCTTCCGGGGTTCAACTTCGGGGATTTGTGAAACAAATCGAAGGACTGCTTCAAGTGCCAGCAGCGCATACCTCGTGGCTTGCACCGGTTCCCATCAGAACACCGAAGTTAAGCAACGTTGGGCCTGGATGATGCTTGGATGGGAGACCACCCTTGTACCCCAGTTTGTGCTGCTGGAAGGGGGCTTAGTGGCCAAGTCCCTCGTCTCCTTCGGATGAGACGTTAAGCAGGAGGTCCCGTGTGCAGCATCACACTGTGCACGTTAAAGAACACCTAGATCCAAGTCCAAGATGGTGGCTTGGCAGGTTACAAAACAGAGAAGCCACATCTCACAAGTCACACATCACTGCTCTGCAGAGCATGACTCTCTACGGGAACCCTGCGGGTTGGCGTGTATACGCCGTAAAACTGGTCCGAGTCGTTTCAGTTGAATGCAGAGCAGAAATGGGCTACGATTATGGGGCATAGTTCTCCTTGCGAGCCCAAGGTGTGTGCAACAAGGTAAATGGTCGGACCACCAGCCGAATGGCTATCAGTCCATATGACTCCACGATGATGATGATGATGATGATGAAGTGAAGAAGTCAACATTTTTGTTTGCATTCGTGCTTTTGTAACATCGTGCGCATTTTAGATCTTTCTCCTGCCAAATATGCGAAATATGCAATTCCTGCATTTTTGCGTGCTGTGCATAGTGGCGTCGCAGGGGCATGGCAATGATTTTCGTCGATCAAAGTGTCAAAAGCGTGACATGCACCGGCGAAGCATATGTTTTTACTCGTTTCATTGAATGCCGCGTTCGGGAGGGCGGTGTTGTTCTGCCCTCCCAGGAAATATTTAGCCTCCCCCACGCTAACCAAAAACAATTAACGTAATCTGGAATCACGCAGTGCTGGAATACGCGAACGCTGCATGGGACCCGATGCTTGCTTCCGTGATTCATATTTTAGAAGTACCCAGAGACGTGCTGCCAGGGTTATCTCCGGGAACTTCCGTCGCTGTGCCTCCGTTTCAGCAATCTTGTCAGACCTCCAACTCGAACCCCTTCGTGATAGACGACGTTACCGCCGACTCAAAATTTTTTCTGACCTTGTTTTCCAAAAATGCCCTGTTCCTCTGCCTGACTGCTATCGCCTCAAACCAGTTCAACGCCGTTCCGACCAGGGGTTTTGTTTTTCATATCCAACACCTAGACACAATTTCTTCTGAATTCATTTTTTCCAAAACCATAAGAGATTGGAATTCCCTCGACACTCCGTCTCTGTTGTTTCCAAAGCACTCCTGAAACACATCCTTAAAGGAATTAGCTCGATAAGGCTTTCCCTCCCCC
>JASGXE010011221.1:0-13295 GCA_030068105.1 Sinentomon sp. SZTP_YWyxl
TTTTTGGAAGGCTGGAATTGGCCGCTGAGCACACCGCTGGTGGCACAAATCCAACCTGTTCTGGAATTTCCAAGACAGGAGGAACAAAATTTGCTGCTTGCTCGGTCGGTGTTGGCGCCGGTGGCACATCTTTCCTGCCACTGGGACCTGCTTCGGACAATAATTTCCTCTTCTTTTTGACTGGCAAATCCTTACTTGCATTCGATGCAGCAGCAGAAGCTGAAAATTTTCAGAAAAAAATACACTTTTCTGTGATGAATATTTCACAACACATTCATAATTGCAAAAGGGTATGATCATCACAAGATTTCCCCTCGCCAAACATGGCCACCACTGAGTTCAGAACCTTTTGTTGAATCACAAATTCCATGCGAATCCCTGCTCGGCAGGCATCTTTTTGTGGATCTGTGAGTGAACGGTTGGGCTATTTGGGGCTCAATTACATTGGAGTAAATAGGCCAGCTTGAACGATAGCAACCCCGAGAATCTGTCACAAGTTTAACAAATTATTGACAGACCATTATCAGAAGTTTTCTGTCAAGTCTAATTGTGCTCAGAGATGCAAAACGAACTGTGTTTGCCCAACCGTTATTTGCCATATCAAACAATCCTGCTCTCATTTGGCAAATTAATTAAGGATTGGGTGAAGATTAAAGAACAGGGAGGATTCGGATTTGGTATTGTTTGGTCGAGTTGTCAATAAAACAGCAATGCAAGCAAGAACGATAATTTGTCCAATTCAAATCAGTGCAGGTATGGTTGACTACTTGTACATGTGGACTGGACAGATTATTCTTGCTCACATTAACCATCTATGTATTTACGATAATTACTTAAGGCACCTAATTTAACCTTACCGAACTGAAACCCACATATCCTGTGAGCTTGCCTTAACCCACCAGGTCACCAACCAATCCAAATCTGACCTACCCGTAAAATTAGCTATTGCGAGTGACAAGAATAATTCGTCCTGTCCACAACCTCATTATATGATCAGGTGTTCTAAACTCTAACCAAATTCTTAAGCACGACATGTTATCTAAATCTGTCTCAAGTGTATGGTCCATGCTTGACAAACTTGCTGCAGGGGATGGCTGAAAAACGTCTTTAAAACACTTGGAATAGGTAGACATGCTCAGTGCTTAAATTGTAAAATAAAAACGGCCGGCGCCGGCTCCCAACATTTGAAAAGGGCAAGAGAAATTTGAAAAGGGCTTTAGGGCCCTTCGGTTGTCGGACATTTTATGTCATATTTCAAATTGATATGGGGTCTCCCCCAAAAAATTAAAGAATACATTCCTTCATTCTATTCTTCCCTTCCTCTTCTGGTTTCTTGTAGTAATCAAATTCCCGAAAGGTGGCGAAATGCACATAGGAGCAAGGGCTGCCACCTCTCAAAAGAAAAAGGGCAGCCGGCTCTGGGAGCCGGCGCCCCAAGGGGCGGCCGGCTCTGAGAGCCCGCTCAATTTAAGCCCTGGAATGCTACATTTGGAGTAACCAATGTCATGTTAGCTTAGTTCTTTTCACTGTAATCTTATTGGTGACCGCCGACAATAGGCTGGCAATAAATAACATGGCTGAAAAACATACTCGTATTTTAAACACTTGGAATAGACGTGCTACATTTGGAGTTAGCAATGTCATAATGTATGTTTTGTTCTTTTCATTAATCACTGTTCTAATAGATAGGTGGACGCCGACAATAGGCTGGCAATAAATAGGGGTACGCCGAGGAGGGATGGCTGAAAAGTATCTTTTAAACACTTGGAATACACGTGCTACATTTTATTTTTCCTATTTTTTCTGAACACAACTCCGGGTAAAAATAAAACATCTCGAACGTCTCGTAAAACCTAGTCAATTATAAAATCCATGGGTACCTATATCTATCTGGCCATTTCTACAGATGAAACACTAGGTATGATAGAAATTTCAGAAAATTCATTCAAAACTCACCCTTTTCTGCTTGAACTGTCACTATTTTATTTATCGCAGTTCGACTTTTGTTTCGACGGTTCACCATGATGGCTTTTTATTGACTAGTGCATGCTCAAGTAGGTACCTACCTGCTTCTTATTCCTGTTTTGAAAAAAAAACAGTCAGGTAGGTAAAATCATTATAAATAGGTAGGTAGGTAGCGTGAACTGGGTGCAGCAAATTTTTTCGCAACTAAAGTAACAAAATTCGGTTACACCTCTGCTGGATACTTCTTCCATTCAGCTGAATGTTAAAGTAGAGTTGTTTTGGTTGCAACCTTGTTGTTGCAGACCATGCATAGCATCCCGTAATCCAATTCCTGTTGCCAGTTCGTGGTTCTCTTCAGCCACACTCAATATATGGTTGGTGGGTTATGGGTTCCTTTGCATGCAATTTTTGACTGAGGCCTTTGATATGGTGTCCCACGCAAAGCCAATTCAAAAGCTTCGGGCACAAACTTTCCCCAAACAATTGTTAACGTTTTATCGTCTTTTCTTGGTGATAGAACCAAAGAAGTTTAATAAAATACTAGAAGTAACATAGCGCCATCTCTCTGCAGCCCGAAATGGTTCCACCTTGTGTTTCCTTTTTCTCCCGCAAATGCGCCACCACGTTGGCAAAAGAATGGGAAATGGACGCAGTGTGCGATGCAAAACGCGCATTCCGTTTTCCTTTTTGACGATTTTTGTTTTTATTTTTGGATGAAATGCACTACCACCAGGCTCTTGGATGTGCCTAAAACCACACGAACTTTTCTGCTGGGCTATAGATAGTCAGTTTAACGATAGAATAAACGATAACGCTTGCCGAGTCAAAGGTGAGCGTTATCGTTGCCTTGTCCCGCCCAGACCCCCGTCTGGGCGGGGCAAGACCCCCGCCCAGACGGGGGTCTTGTCGCGATGTTCACCAATAAACGGGGTCTGGCGCAGAACCCCAACGGGGTTCCAAGGGTCAGAGCCCCCGGTGGGGGGTCTGGGGGCGAAGACCCCAACAAGTTGATAAAATTTAAAAAAACCAAGGTTCATTTTTGGCGAAAATTGGTGTTCCAGAAATCAAATTTCCCACCAAGAGCACATGCCAGGGAGGGAAAAGTGAGCCGTGGCGAGGCATTTCTCGACTGTTAGACCGATGCCCCCCTAAATTATGTCCCTGAGAGCACATCGGAAAAAATTTCCAGGCACTTCTGACTGTATACAATAGCGGTTGGCATTGTGTCGCATGCATGGGCCAATGAGGACGAGCCCCAGCGGAATTCCATGGAGTGGAGCCCTGGCAGCAGATCGGAAGGACGGAGTTCTTCACAGGATGCATTTTGTGGAATTTTGGATCAATTTGACATTTTTCACTTGTTAAAATTACGATGACGTCCCCTTGAGCCAATGGCAGCTTTTTTGAAATGCGGCCGTGGGGAGCGGCAGAAAAATTCGCCAAGAACGAAACAGAATTAAGGCAGAAGTGCCGGATTGGAAACGAACTTGATCATCTAAATTTGGACAAAGGTAAACTAATCTCAATAATTCCGGTCCCAATATCCATTGCCAAAACGGCAGTCTTTCGTTATCGAAAAAGGGTTCGAATTCGAACCCTTTTTGGAATCGAAAAAGGGTTCGAATTCGAACACTTTTTGGAATCTCCAAATTGGGCTCTCTGGAAATAACGATTTCGGAATCAGCTCAGTACCTGCCAATCTGCGGTACATGAGTCGATGTTTTTGAACGGTGAAAAAAATTCTTTGCTGCGAGAAGAAAAAGAAAACAAGGACAAAATTATGAGGACTTTCAACGCAAATGTCCGCACTTGATGATTAAACCACACGAATTGGAGCACTTGTCCATCCAACCCTAAACAAAAACTGACGGACTACAAAAAAAAAGAAAAACACTCTGAAGAAAGAACAAAAAAACAGGGTGTCCCGAAAACATTTTGCCAAAATTCGTGGAGATGTTCTGATGGCAAAACAAATCGAAATTAATCAGTAAAAACTTTTGCTCCGGGCCCCCATTTCCATGTAATCACCCCTCAATAACCATCCATGGCAACCCTGACGGCAACCCACTAGGTTACCATGGTTACCATGAAAAAGAGACTATTTTCACCGGTTTTTCGAGTGGCTGTTGCGTGGAAATGGGGGCTCTGAGTACTTTTCTTCCTGAACATTTTTTGTTCGGATTAGGTACATTTGGGAATCTGTCCTCGAAAAATAACTTTCGTGCGGTGACTTGCTCTTTTAATATCAAAGTTAAAACAAGACCACCACAAATCGGGCTTTTTGGGATTTTTGGGGCGGCACTGCGTGAAAATGGGAGCTCGTAGGTAATTTTGTCACTGTATATTTTATGTTTTCCCCGATACATAGAACCTGCCCTGAAAATTGGACAGTTCTGCGATGAAATCTTACCTCCCCCATGAATACCGCAAATGGGTCCATTTTGGGGGGCTTTGGGGGTTTTCATGGAAATGGGGGCCCGGAGCAAAATGTTTCACGATTAATTTCGATTTGGTTTTCCATCAGGAACATCTCCACGAATTTTGGCGAAATGTCTTCGGGACACCCTCTGTAGTTTAGGTAAAAGGGAAGGATCGGTTTAGGGGAATATTTGGCTGCTTAGGTTGGGTTCAGTTTCGTTTTATTTTGCTTTTTTCAACGCGCAAAATCGGGATGTGCCCCGGCGATTCGTCTGCGGAGAAAATTGTCAAAACGCACTTCCTACAATTTCGTGTTTTCGAGCGGTCTCGCATTCAAGCGCACAAGGAATTCATCGTTTTTTGTTTGGCTTCGACGGAATTGAAGCCAATTCAAACCTTCCCACGTTTGCTGCCTGGTGTGCCCCTTCAGCCTTGGTAAACGCCTGCTGCCAGTCTGCCACAATGTCCACAAACCAGTTGAAAAAAAAAAACTTTTGGGGACGGAGAATCGAACCTGGGTCCTCTGCCACGCAAGACAGTCCACCGAACCACTGAACCACCCCGGCTTTTCTGAAAATTCACCCCAGTTCATTCCTCTTAATCCGAGCGGCAGGGCAATAGAAAATTGCCCTGCGAGCGGCATGCGTGGCACTGTTATTTCCGATGGTGGCTTTCTTTCTTGTTTGCAAACTCGGCTGGTTGTGTGCCCAGTCAATTTTGACGCATGTTTTGTGTCGAAAACAAAACAATGTTTGCATACCTATCGCTTGATAAAATAGTCAAATGGTGCTCAAATGCAATGATTTTGGTGTTTTTGGAAAGGTGAAAGCTTCCCCTACAACTCTTCCACTGCTCGAAACCATGTTACAACGGAAGAAATCGCACAAACATTGAAAATGTGTGGCAATAACCCGGAATTTGATAACATCTTCACAACAACACGTTAGATTTGTCAAATGATTGGAAGTTTTTCCTGCAGAAAGTTTGGGATCATCATACATATCTGAATTCGCTCATTTTTCAGCTTTGTACCACAGAAAGTTTCATCAAAATCCGTCACCAGGTTGCAGAGAAAATTCCATTTCTGTGGGCGTCGCACCGCTGACTGTCGCGCATTTCAGGCGCCTCCGCCGTCGCTCTTGCCAACATGGTGGCGCATTTGCGGATGAAAAGTGAAACACAACCTGGAACCATTTTCGCTGGGCTTTGTTGCTTCCAGGTTTCTTTATTACTTCCATGGATAGAACTCAGCAGGTTTTAGTTCATCGGACAATGTCTGACTTTGCTGGCATTAGCTCGGGAGTCCCCCGGGGCAGCGTTATTGGACCCAATGTATTATTTCTGATTAATGTTAATGATATTGCAGGTGATGTTAATTCATCAGCACATATCTTCATTGATAACATCATGATATACATATACGCCCGTTAGTTCCTCAAGTGGTCATGGTGTCACAATTTGATTATGGCGGTGAAACGATTGTTTCTTTGAGTTGTTGGAGTTTCCAGCAACGAGGTGATGTGTCTCATTTGGATTGGAGGAAGAAATAATAAATCCTGATAATCATACCTGGACAATCACTTGTTGGATTAAATTTGCTGATCCGATCAACAGGTATGAACTGTGCCGGTATGCACAAGTAGGTAACTTACACACCTACCTACCTACTTACTCTATCTGTAATGCCGTTATTACAGAAAATGGACCACCAATACAGTGCACCACTTCTCAGCATTGGGTGCACTGGTTTGAAAGACAATAAAAAGATAAGAAGTGCAACGAGTTCGTGCCTTAACATGTGCTAAGTTCGGTCTTACGACTTATTTTTCTTTTTCAAAAAGGGGTCGAACTTTAAAGCTCCAACTTGAAATGTTCTTAAAATTAAGATCAGTTTAAGACAGCTGTCATTTACTTCCATGGAAAAAAAAATAATTTTAGGACTTGCTGATGGGCTACCCTAACTTTGTCTGTACTGGATTTTAGCCCTTTTCTCGCTGATTATGTGGGAGTCTTAAATTGGAGTCTTAAATTGTCTTTTACCCTCAACTGACCCAAACCAACTTTTCCTTTTCCTAACCTGGGACTTGGACTCCTCAAGTTCTGCCTTTCTAGCATCTCTCGATGTCGAAAATCTGGCATCAATAGCATTAAGCATTTTCGGGTGCCAAATTGGATGTTCCAAAAATGTTTCATGTTAATCCGGTGAGACGTTTCACGTTAGGTAGGTATTCCGCGCACCCTGCGAAACACAATCCGGTTGGGGACCTTCTAAAACGCAGAATTTGCTAACAAAGGCTGCAGTGCGAATCTAAACCCCCAAACGTCCAAACCAAACTGCCCCAATCTAATCTAACCCAACCTAACCTAACCCCATCAAACCTAACTCAACCCAACTTAAGCTTACACCAGAATTCGCTGGTTCAGCGAACCGCCATGTCTCCCATTGGTCCGCATCCGCAAAGCGAATTTATCAATTCCAAAGAAATAGCCATTTCGACCAATTTTTGGTGCATACCTAAATTAAAACCACGATTACGACATAAGCTAATCTTATAACCTTACGTTTCCTCTTCCTGGTGTCAACCAACTGCCACTGGTGTCAAAAAGCACTTCGGTATTTTTCAAAAAAAAAAAAAAAATCCAAAATTTTTTACCGCAGGATTCGAACCACCACCCAGGGCCGTAGCCATCCGGGGGCCCAGGGGGCCGTGGCCCCCCCAAAATGTTTTTGTTTGTACTAGATACGATCGTGTTGGAGTCAAGAAAGAAATGCAAATGCATAACTCCATCATTTCCTTCGATGTAGTTTTGTGTGTTTATGTCTTTTCGTATTTGCCCCGACAAAACACTTCTTTGTTTTCTGTTTCTTTGAAAAGTTTCCATGACCAAAGTTTCTCGCTTTCCACACATCCATAAATATGAAGAGTAAGTACACCTGCGGGTTGCGTTGCGCAAACGCACTCGCCGCTGGCGGAAGGCAACAGTCCAAAGACATTTTTGCTGATTTTGCAATTTGAATGGTTAAAAATACGAGGATTTATATTGAATATTCAGAAGTGAAAAGTATGAATATTTTAAATAACAATTTCATAAACAACCACATGCCACCTTGCTTGTGGTATGGTCATGAGTAGAGCACATTGAAAATAGTGATAAGGTATTGGCACCACCAACACGAAATCAGCCATTTCAACCATCTTTTGTGATTTCCAAAAGGCAATTACAGCAATTGTGAATGGGCGATTTTCCACGAAATATGAAAATTTCCACGAAATTCATTGAATTTGCACGAAATATCTTCCTTTTTCAACTTTACATGCGAAAACGCCATACCTTTTTTTAATTGAGTGGCAAGCATAGTGCACAAAAGCATTTGAAAGACCGAGCTTTCTTTTGCTCTTTTCTCAGTCTCTTGTTCAGTGTATTTGCATCATTTTTCTGATGGAGACACATTCTGAAAATGCATTTTTGGACAGGTTCTTGCATTTTTATTTCCACCGCCAAATAACGAAATTTTTAGACTTTTGAACGAAATTTTCTAAAAATTATCACCATTTTTAACGTGCTCTGGTCATGAGATTATCCCATCAGTTTTTTGGATTCCAAAAAACTGATGATTTTTTTTTCGTCGGATGAGATGCTGCCCGGTATAGTTCATCACAAGAGATATAGCCTCACAAGAGACAAGCCTTATAGTGGAAAATTGGCTGTGATTGACGAAGGCAACACAGAAAAGTCCGAATCTGGAATTGAAACCTGAAAATGAAATGATGAAGTGAGTGTTGTGGAGTCCAGTTTTTGATGCGATGGCACTTGCGTGGTTGTTTGGTCATGTCGTGTTTAAAAAAAGAATTAGGTAAGTTGCACATTTGAAAGGTGGTCCCTGAAAAGCGGACAGCCGGACAGGACTGCCGGACAGCCAGAAAGGACCGCCGGACCGACCCGGACAGGTTAGGTTAGGTTAGATTAGGTTAGGATAGACTATCCTAACCTAATCTAACCTAACCTAACCCGTCCGGGTCGGTCCGGTGGCCCTGTCCGGCAGTCCTGTCCGGCTGTCCGGTTTTCAGGGACCACCCATTTGAAAAGACAACGACAACATTCAAAGACTAAATGCGGATAAAACAAAACTGGTTATGTTTTGCTCTCGTAAGCATGCTTTAACTGGCCCTTCCCATCTTGATTTTGGTTTCCATACCATTTTACCTTGTGATGAAATGCGTTTTCTTGGAGTTATTTTTGATAACCATTTATCCTGGTCATCGCATATAGCACATGTTCTTAAATATCTTAATTCTATTACGTTCATTTTTGTGAAATTGGCTAAGTTTGTACCTCAGGAAATCTTGTTATCAATGTATTATAGTTTTGTTTATCCTAAGTTAATATATGGGGTGGAAGTTTGGGGCACATCTTATAAGAGCAAATTGCTTCCAATTTTTCGCAAACAGAAGATCATTGTGAGGATTATTTGTGGTTGTGATCGATATGACCACTCCGCCCCATTATTTAAGTCTTTAGGAGTTATCCCATTCCTTTCTTTAATCATCTTTCGCACTTGCTTACTGGTCTTGAATCTTCTAAATGATAGTGTTCACATTTCTGGTTTCACACCAAGCAGGTTGGATGATATTTACACTGCTAATTCTGTTGTTACTCGGGCCAGTAGTTGCAACAGGTTGTTAACAAAAAAACCAAATAATAATTACGGAAAAATGGATCCGGGTTACAGGTGGCCTTTTCTGTGGAACAGTTTGCCACCTGCCATTACCATGATCTCAGTTAAGAGGACTTTTTCTCGGACCCTTAGAGAGTATTTGTCAACAAATGAATTTTTTGAACAATTACCCAAGCTTTTTTCCTATACTTAGGTAGGTAGGCCTACTTCAAAGCTGATTGGATTGTTTAGGTAGGTGGGCGAGTCGAAATTAGTTTTAGGCCCATGTGGACTACAATGTGGTCATGCTATCCTGAGCTCTAATCTTCAAAACTTGTTTACCCATATGCTAAGCAAGCTGAACGTGCATGAAGATATCGGGATGACATGATCGCGGTGTGGTACCAATACACCAAGTTGCCTGGGACTGTATCTGGTACCAATTGGTCTGCCACATATTTACAATTACAAAGTGGCTGCTTTTGGAGGGGGCTGTGCCCTGGCTCTGCCAATTTCCCCTCCCTTTTTCCAAGCCTTTGTTCATGTTATAGGTACTAATCATGTTCTTTGTTTCTTTCCCCTATCCAAAACTCACCTCTGTGGTGAGACTGTCATTATTTTCTAGGGAGCCGTACAAATCGGTTGTGTTAATATGCTAATATGTGCTTCGTGAATTTGGTTAAGTGCAATTGGCATCATTACTTTGCTGCAATTGGCCTGAATTCTTTCAACTCTTTCTGCACTTGGTTCATCCAATTTTTGTCGGCTCCGACTCATTGGTAAGTTTTGGATGGGGATTGATCGATTATCTTTATTTTTTTCCAATTATCTACCTGTTGTGCTTTTTTCGGTTTTCTGGAAATAAATTAAATAAACCAGAAACCAGACTGATTTGATTGTTGTCAATCTGTTCTGTGCAAATGGGTATTGTGTGGGAAAAATGCTGTTTTTTGAAAAATTGAGCATTCTGAGCACCATTTCAGGTTCCGTTTTTCAAAATTTTTTCCCTTTCGGGGAGGCCGAGGGGGACCCCCTCCCCGAACCCCTCCCCAGGCGTTGCTCTACGCGCAACGCATCGTCCGACACGAATAATTCTTTGGCCCTCCCCGAAATAAATTTCTGGCTATGGCCCTGCACCACACCACCGCACTGTGAATTCCGCATAAGCGGCTGGGGGTCCTTCAAAAATGCAGAATTCGCGTAATCTGCGAACTGAGGCTCCAGTGCGAATCTGAACCCCCAAACTTCCAAACAAAACTGCCCTAATCTAATCCAACCGAACCTAACCTCACCCAATCAAACCTTACTCAACCCAACCTAACCAATTCGTTTGTTCCGAGAATCGCCATATCTCCCATTGGTCCGCGTCCGCATTAGGTGAGGTTAGGTATCAGACGCTGCTTTCAGCAGGTTATTATGCCACGAGGCACTCATCAATGGAGAACAGCAAGTTCTCACATATGACTGTAAAATGTCATCACCCTACCTGGGAAGGGGAAGGGAGGGAAGGGACAAGACAAGACGTAAGGTATGATGCCTTCTTTTCGGCAAAAACCCACAACCTAAAATTTACTTGACTAAAAAGACAAAACAATTGAAGAAAAACATCTTTTACTCACTCACAAAACCCCAGCGCAACACAAAATTACACACCTTCTGGCCCAACTCAAACTTGAACCACACAGCAGAACATCAAAAGATGCAAACGAGACTGCTCCTTCAGAAACATGCGCAAAGCTCCTCTCAAAGGGAAGGACACGCGACCGTCGGCTGCATTATTCGCAAGGACAAGGCGAAGGAGGGGTGAGGATGGTATAGGAGGGGTCCTTCTGAAACGCGGAATTTGCGGTCTGTGCCCGCAGTGCGAATCTGGACCTCAAAACCTCCAAACCAAGCTGCCTCAATGTAATCTAACCCAACCTAACCCATTCAAACCTAACTCAACCCAACCTAACCTAACCTGTGATTCCGCGGAATTCGCTTGTTTTGCGAACCGCCATCTCTCCCATTGGTCCGCGTCCGCATTTTAGTTCATCCCGTATAGGAGTATGGAAAAACATATCATCGGAATGTGGACGGGGCCTAAAGTGCGTTCATTTTCAGAATGGTCCGCGCCAAATTTTGCAGCAAAACGAAGGTGAGAGCGGGGGCATGACAGAGGTGTCCAAATTGCCGGACATTCTTTGCCCAAATATCATAGCTTTATCATTTAAGGGCGATTATGGAACTGAAATTTCTGCAAGCGCCGATGGCTCAGTGGCACGCAGGGTTGTTTGTTTTAAAACAAATTGTTTTAAAACATTGTTTCAAACACGTTTTAAAACAGGGCTTTGAAAAAAAAACATTTTTGTTTTAAAACAGTTTGTTTTAAAACAAAAACACGTGTTTTTTATCAAATTGTTTAAAAACAAATTTTTCCTTTGGAAATGGGCTAATTTTGACACCAGTAACATTTTCAAATTTTTTTTATTTTGTTAAAAAAACATGTTTTTTTTTTTTTGTTTCTAAAATATTAAAAAGAAGCATGTACCTTCATGTCAAATGGCCTATGTCACATCTACCTAGACAATTTGCAGGTCAAAATGGCAGTAGCTACCTACTCAGAAATAAATCAGAAGACGAACAATATGATGAAAAAAAATAATTTTACTGAATCATTCTGAACAAATTTCACCGAATAAATCGTGTTTTACCTTGGTAAATGGTAGGTACCTACTGAAGTCTAAAGCACAATAATTTGAAAAATAACGAACAAAACAGAATTTTGCTCCAGGTTGCCTTGATCATGCTCACCATTACTTTTACTTATCAACTCCATCTGTCCGGTGATTAAGTTCCACTGAAGATGTGGAACATCAAAATCACTCCGATCTCTCATTTTCCACAGCTTTTTGCCTTTCCTCACTCCATAATCATGTCCACGTCACACTATCACAAACCTCAAAATCTCACACACCCTCGAAACTTAACCAACCACTTGTTGGTGTGCTCATTTCATCAAAAATGACTTGCAAGAAAAAACAATGGATTGGCCTATTCAAAACATGTGACAATACCTACAACATGGCCGACTGTTTCAATGTTCTCTTCTGCATTTATGTTCGACCAATTTCTGTGATACACCATCTGCATCTTCACCCAAAATCGATAGATTCTGAAATGGAATGTCACAGGTTATAGCAAAATTCCATGTTGTCACCCAGTGTCGTTATGTTGTTCCCAAGAACATAGTTTATGGCAATGTTCCTTTTGGTTCAACTTTGGGAACATCCACATCATTCTATTCTACCCTATTTCTATTTTTGATCATGATCATGAACTTTATTTATTTTTAAACCATTGCATGGTTTGCCCTTTGTCAAGGATTTCCAGTTGCCAGAAAACAAAAAAATACCTTTAAACACGGAAACACCATGAAGAAGGAGCATGCAGGTGATGAGAAATTAGAAGAAAAACAGTATTTTGATAGGACTCATTGGCAAGTGTTTGTTTCTGTCTGGTAACCTCTTGAGAAATTATTGTCCCACCACAAATGATATGACCAAAGCATCAAACACAACTCATGCATTTTATGATCTTGGATGGAAGGAAAATAAAAACAGGGACCTATGCAAATAAAATAGGTATTTAAAATAGGCCAAGGCATTCGGTAGATGGGTACTGTTAATGACCAAGAAGGGAGATACCTCGTCGAGAGTTAAAACGGAACAGCATACCAAGGCACTCGCACAGCAAATGCTGAGTGCCAATTTGAATGGTGTAACATTAAAAACAAGAATTAGCAAATATTTTTCATGATTTTGGGATAACTAGAAACAGGAAGCATTGCACTTGACTTGCCACTTGTTGACGGGCAATTTTCTTTGAAATCTCAAAATTTTGTTTCGTAATTTTCGTTGTACCTACCTAAATTTCCTGGGAATTTGTAAATAATAATTCCCTTTAGTTTTGAACTTTTGACACTCAAAACCAAACAGGAAAACAAAACGATTGTGGATGTGTACGAGGAATTAGGAAATATTTAATCTTTTATCAACACCTGAACAATTTTTTCTTGGGGTATGGCCGATGGTGAATTGTTTTATACCTAGTATAGGTATTTCTTATTTTGTCATCACCATCACAAAATTGTACGTAATGGTTTATGATAAAATTTGCCGTGGTTGGTGAAAATTGATTGTATTTCATCATAATTCTTGCTATTTTGTTGACTTTTGAACAATGATAAATAAATAGAAATGAATAGAATCCAACG
>JASGXE010011222.1:0-15570 GCA_030068105.1 Sinentomon sp. SZTP_YWyxl
AGCCAAAAGTCAATCCGCCACAAGATGCATGATGCATGTTGCATATGTGACGAAAATTGCAGGCGCAAAAACATTTATAAAAAAAACATGGTGCCTCAAACCAAATACTTCAAAAATCGGCATGGATATGCTTTTCCAGAGCCGCACAATCGCGATTATTTCCTGTTTTTAATCCTTACATGATCAACAATGAGGTGGTTGAGCGGGTTCAAGAGGTCTCATATTTGGAGTATTACTTCCCAGCAACCTTTCTTGGAGCAGTCACGTTAATTCCACCTTTTGCAAAGCTATAGTAAATCTCTTGGATTCATCGGTAGACCTTTAAGAAATGCCTCGAAGGAATCTCGGCTTAAAGCTCACAAGAGCATAATTTTACCCCAACTTGAGCATTCATTTGAAGTGTAGGATCCATTCCTGGCTTCGGATATTTCGTGCTGGATAAGATTCAGAGACGAGCTGCTAGATTTTTCTGTCAGAATTACGTTCGTGATGCAAGCGTCACGGACATGTTAAAATCACTTGCCCTTCAAGATCTACCCAGTCGACGCCTTGAGCTTACTCTTCCAGGTCCATGAAAAATTCGAATATCCCTGCCAACATCGTTTTCTGTTGTTACGTCTCCAAGACGTACTCAGCACATTATCATGTGGACTTCCCTTTCACTGATTTCACGAAACATTACAATGGCTTTTTCACTCGGACTGCTCGTGAATGGAATTTCTTACCAGCATATTCTCCGTTCCTCTGCAAGCCTGCTCTACCACCTCTTGTGTTGGACTAGTCCTTCGTTCTTAGCCATCACACCAATCAAGTTCCATTTTTGCGGTTATTTTTATTTTCATTGGTTTTTTTTTTCTTTTCAAATCTTTTGATTTTCGACCTTCTCGTCCATTTTGTTGGTCGTAAATGTGAAATAAATAAACAAAAAAAAAACAAAAAAAGAATAAATTTCCGCACTTTCACCCCTTCGAAAACCAAAAGCTGCACTCCGTCACAAGATGCATGATGCGTGTTGCACATGTGACGAAAATTTCAGGCGCAAAAACATTTCCGCACTTCAACCCACTCGAAAACCAAAAGCTGCAATCCGTCACAAGATGCATGATGCGTGTTGCACATGTGACGAAAATTTCAGGCGCAAAAACATTTCCGCACTTCAACCCACTCGAAAACCAAAAGCTGCAATCCGTCACAAGATTCATGATGCGTGTTGCATATGTGACGAAAATTTCAGGCGCAAAAACATTTCCGCACTTCAACCCACTCGAAAACCAAAAGCTGCAATCCGTCACAAGATGCATGATGCGTGTTGCACATGTGACGAAAATTTCAGGCGCAAAAATATTTCCGCACTTCAACCCACTCGAAAACCAAAAGCTGCAATCCGTCACAAGATGCATGATGCGTGTTGCACATGTGACGAAAATTTCAGGCGCAAAAACATTTCCGCACTTCAACCCACTCGAAAACCAAAAGCTGCACTCCGTCACAAGATACATGATGCGTGTTGCATATGTGACGAAAATTGCAGGCGCAAAAACATTTCCGCACTTCAACCCCTTCGAAAACCAAAAGCTGCAATCCGTCACAAGATGCATGATGTGTGTTGCATATGTGACGAAAATTGCAGGCGCAAAAACATTTCCGCACTTCAACCCCACTCGAAAACCAAAAGCTGCAATCCGTCACAAGATGCATGATGCGTGTTGCACATGTGACGAAAATTTCAGGCGCAAAACCATTTCCGCACTTCAACCCACTCGAAAACCAAAAGCTGCAATCCGTCACAAGATGCATGATGCGTGTTGCACATGTGACGAAAATTTCAGGCGCAAAAACATTTCCGCACTTCAACCCCTTCGAAAACCAAAAGCTGCAATCCATCACAAGATTCATGATGCGTGTTGCACATGTGACGGAAATTGAGGGCGCAAAAACATTCCCGCACTTCCACCCCTTCGAAAACCAAAAGCTGCAATCCGCCACAAGATGCATGATGCGTGTTGCACATGTGACGAAAATTGCAGGCGCAAAAACATTTCCGCACTTCCACCATTTCGAAAAAAAGCTGCAATCCATCACAAGATGCATGATGTCTGGTCATTGATTGTTTTTCGTCCTTCTAAAGGTTGAAGTATCTCATTTTATGTCCTTGCTTAGAACAAACAATAAAAACATAATCAATATCAATTATGATAATGGTTCGTTTTCAGGGTGAAATTCTTTCTGAATGCCCTTCAAAGAACATCTGCATTCGGCTGCAACTCACAGCATGGTCCCAGGTCTGACAAAAAGGAAACTATTCAAGTCAATTTAAATTAATTGTAATGATTGCAGAAACAATCGCCATACAAAATTTTACATTGTCTTCAAGCTGGTTCTATTCTTGCTCTGTGTCATACAGGGACTGAGTATGATGTCACACTGACGTCATACTTTTGTCATCCTTCCAGACTGGCCCTGAGGATTGGACCACGCGAATAGCTATCCTTCCAAGTTGACGGTGCTTAAAGTTGACGTACACCAATAAAAGACGTAGATCAAAACATTTAACATCGAACAACTAGAAAAGTGTGAGCTACGAGTATCATGGCAATCGCCTTAAAAGAAATTCAAGTGATGAAATACTGCTTCGTTGGACTAGGAGGAGGTTTCTAAACAAGGGCCAACAAATTAGAATCTGGCGACGAGTAGAGTTCGCTGTTAGAGTTCGAAACTTGATCCTTGAACTGAACTTCCTTCGATCGTCCGTGCTGGCCGTGACCTTGACCTTGTGCGGAGTTTGGGCTTGACCCAGTTGAGGATTCGCCGTGGTGCGACCCTCCAGGATCGATCAAAGGAACAGCCAACGAATGCATTGGCGGCGGCGTCTGCGGGAAGGACATGTGCGCCAGAGTTTTCTGAAACAGGTAAAAGAAGCAAAAATACATTTATTAAAATACGAAAGGATAGTGGGTGCTTAAACATAACGCTCCCAAAAATAAAACCGAGCATTGGGCGGGTAGATCCTAGAAAGGCCCCACACTATATTGGGCTCCCGGAAATCCTGAATGCCTATAAATTCCCATTGATAAGGGTTACACCTTTGTAAAAATTCGGGAAGCATCACTAATGGTTTTTCTACGCTACAAGTAAGCTCCTCATAAAAGGACACCGTTACCCAGAATTGGATCTATTGGACCTAATAAGGGCCAATTCTGCTCCCCTTCTACTTCTAAATTTATGCGAGAGATCTAACGAACCGAAAAGGGTACGAGTAATCCGGGATAGAAGCCCTCTTAAGACGGTGTCTCTTTATGAGGAACTTATTTGTGACACGCTTCAAACCTGAGTAACCTTGTAGCCTTCGTTTTTTTTTTCTTGCGCACAACCATACCTGGCGTCCTGAACCTGGTTACGGTCAAAGATAAATCATCAATTGCTAAATTTGTCAGAATAAACATATCACCTCGTAAATTGAACCTTCACAGCTTCATTGTGATCCATTACAGCCTGGCAGTTGATGTGCCTCTGCGACAAAACTCGGGTTTCATGCAAGCAGTTCGTTGTAGGTTGCCAACTTTGTAGTAGGTTTCTACTTGATGTGACCATAGTGAATGACAGAATCCGTATATGATAAAAGGAAACCTCTGTTGAGCGTAACAATAATTGTTGTTAACTTTCTAATCACAGGAGTTTTGTGGTGCGCGTTAGCAGATCAAAATTTGCATCGCAGCCTGTCAGAAACAACATTTGATTCTGCCTATATTCCGCTTGAATTCGAATCAACGGAGTTTTGTGGTACGCGTTAGCAGATCAAAATTTGCATCACAGCCTGCCAGAAACAACATTTGATTCTAGCCTATATTATTCCGCTTGAATTGATCAAAGGAGTTTTGTGGTGCGCGTTAGCAGATCAAAATTTGCATCACAGCCTGCCAGAAACAACATTTGATTCTAGCCTATATTATTCCGCTTGAATTGATCAAAGGAGTTTTGTGGTGCGCGTTAGCAGATCAAAATTTGCATCACAGCCTGCCAGAAACAATATTATAGCCTATATTCCGCTTGAAGATTTCACCAATCTTTATTCTCGCCTTTCGGCTTTGCTCTATTGCGCCTGTGCTTTTTCCAAAAAACAAAACCGCTATAATTCGGAGTTGCTTACCCAAAAACTTTCTTCCCAGTACCGCACCTCTGCCCGCACAGCATCCAATTACAATCGCAGCATCCAATTTCTTCCACAGAAAAACCAAACAATTCTGATTCCCAGCTTAGGTTCTTCAATCCCGTAAAATTGTGTTGCGCGTGTTTTGCTTCAAAATGCGGCACTGCGCGAGAATTTGGTCTCCCTCAAAGGATTGTTTTTCCCAATTTTTTTCTCAGATTTTTTCAGCGACCATGAACGCCAATTAACAAGGGCCTGAAAAATAAATGCAAAATTACGTCGTTAGTCGCGAAGTTCGCAACACAATGGAATTGATTGAAACCAAATTCACGCAGTCAGGCATGTGGACATGACGAAAAAATCTCGTAGAACGGTATAGCTGTCCACTTTTGTTCAGCTGTCCGCCAAAGGGAAATTTTGTCAACAGGTGCTCGAATAAATGTGTGGAAAATGTTTGAAACAATTTTTCACTGCCCGTTTACCATTATCAATAAAAGTGAAAAAAAGGCTCCGGCTAGGATTCGAACCCGGGACGTTGTGACAATTGGCCCGATATCTTTCCTGAGCAATCTGTGTTTTCGACTAATTGATCTAAAATGCGCCCTTATCCAACAAATCTGCACGCACAAGGTGGAGCGAAGTCTGCACAAATGCATTTTCCAAGAATGCTTGATTGTTTTTAATTCTTCATGCGAAGAATGCTTGATTCACAAGGAGTGTGTTAACCCAATTGACCAAACAGTGATGTCAATCATATCCTAAAATGTCGATCGAAAAATCAGACGCGTCATTTCTAGCCTTTCTGACTGCTCAGATACAATTCCATGGGTAGTGAAAACAGCCCTTTATTGCGTGTATGACCACAAATTTTTCCCACACTTTTTTCCAGAACCTCTTCACAGCATCTTCCACCTCGCCTTCATCTTCAAGCCTACCTCTTCAAGAGTTTTCGGTGGTTGAGGACTGACAGCACCCACCATGTCAGCAACAGCACCGCATGCTCCTCCCACCGGGGAAACATTCAGAACCGGATAAATGGCAAAAGATCCTTCGGCAGCTTCCGCATCCTCATAATTCCACGACAGGCGCTTGTCCCTTCTTGTATCGGGTTCTGTGCAACCGTCCAACCAGTACGTTGTCATCAATCCTTTACCCTTCAGCTCCACTTCACCTCTCAGGGTCAAGAGGAACGTACCGAACTCTTTGAGAATTGTAACGGTTGTTGGACTGACGTGAATTTTTCGAGCTGCGAATTATTAAAAAAAAATCATAAAAAAGTAGGAAGGAAAAATTCACAACTTCGATATCGCAATGCAACAATCGGTAACGTTAATTCGTGTGAAAACAAGAGGTCGTACCGACACCCTGTACCATACACCACAGTGTCATACAAAATTCAGCAGATAGGTGCATCCTACGGAACAAAGGAACTGAGTGATGTACCACGTAGAAATTAAATTTTCGCAACATCAATCCAAAAACACCAACGAAGGCATACCAATAAGGGAATTCCCTATTGACCCAACACGCAACTTCGTATTGAAATCACTCCTAGAAGAATCTTCAAACAGTAAAAGTTAACGACTGTTCCATCGCCCCTGGCATCGGATCTGGGGAACTCCATGGCGTTGGCCTAATTTTGGCACAAACGTTTTATTTTGAAAGCTGTCATTCAGCGGTTGTGTGGCATGAATCGAACTGTTACTTGAAGACATATTTGGCATGCCTGTTCTTGTCACAATACGTACTCGTACGTCGTCAAATCACTGGAATGAGCATTTTGGTTTGGTAGAAGGAAACGAAACTGCAGGCTTCTATTTGAAAATTCCCGCAGAACCATTCACCCCATCTGTTCGCATTGCATGCCCACATTGGAACGGATGTGGGGAATGAAAGATAAAAAAAGGATAACACAAGAGGACACAATAGGACACTATGGAAGACCTTACCGAATTCCCTCTGATCTCATTTTCCTATGGTACATTTCCACAACCACGTTTTTTGGATTGTTCGTGTAAAATTATCTTCTGTCAGCCTTGGTCATGCCAAGAGATTGGCAGGGAGATAGAAAAATCAAGGTAAAACGATGGCTTGGCATTGCATACGTACGTTGTCCTGATGACTCCATTCTCGAAGCTGTGTTAACAGTGTCACCGAATAGACAATAGTGTGGCATCTTTCGACCGATGACTCCTGCACAAACAGGGCCTGGAAAAAGGTGAAAATCGCCTGGTAGATTTCGCAGCATGACCTCAACAAACACTTATTTATTTATTTATTTATAAAGAAATTACGGCTCACAAAGGTAGATGGTGAGTCGAGCTTGGAAACACAAGCATAGTCAGAGATATAAAACAATGTCGAATACAAAAAGGAAAGGTGTCAAACAAGTATACAGCACAACTCACCGACGCTGAACCCGGCCCGAAGCAGAGAACTACGCGGGTTGGCCTAAATCGAGTCATGCACACTTCACGGCGCGAAGATCCCAGCAGTCAACAGCCCCCGCAATCCTCCGCATCGGACCATACCCAGAATCCGTGAGCTCTGCTGTATAATATACACGAATCAGGAATTCAGTGAACATCAATTCAGTGAACATCAATGACAAAATAACTTGACACCTCATTCCTCAGCCCATTTACGCTAGAGCGTTGCGCTGGTCTATGGCACCGATTTTGTTAACCACTTGGAGTTCGTCACATTTGACGTGTCTTCCTGCGGTGTGACTTGATTCATTTTGCAATTTGTTGACACAAGTCGAGATCGCGAAATCATCGTAACCGATTGAAATTGGTTTAATCATACCCCCAGGTGTCTCCAGGTGTGCTTTTGGTTTTTCTCTTATTTATTGGTATAAAATCTCTGCAAGTGCATTGGAAAAGTCTTTCTCCATAGCATGACGTCCTTTAAATCGACATTCAATGACTTTCATAGAAATTTTAGCTTTCGGCTCATGGAAGCAATCATCCCAAAGCACAGTTTAAATTCACGGACCTACTGCTGTTTCAGTTTGCTGTTCTTCATTTATTAATTAAAGCAAACCAAACCAGGCCAAACTCACTTACCCTCACTTCCGATTAGTTTTTGCCAACCAACTACTTGGCGTCCGCCTATTTCTTGTCGTCAATCTGCTCTTTGCATTCGCCATTGAGACAAGAAAACGTTTGCGAAATTCTCAACCTCAATCAATGTAGCCACGGAGGTACCTATTTTGAAACGTAACTGAATTAATTGTGCACATGGCAAATCCGTCCCGCCATACCTGAGTGTAATCCAATCCTAATTTGAAGCTGTTCGTCAGGCTTATGCTTAATTTTGAACTCGTTCACTGCCTCCATGACCGACAACGATAGCAATGCCACCTCCCTTGCGTGTTCGATTCCATTTCTGGTCGGCAGTCCTGACACCACCAAATAGGCGTCGCCTATTGTTTCCACCTTTGCATATTGGAATATGCGTTAAAAATGTTAAAAAAACATCAAAAGACTGAGGCAAATGGGCTCCAGCATGAATATATTCATTTCACGTTTGCTAACTCCTATGATCCAATGCAGGTACTTGTTTTGAGGGAGTCATTGTTGTTTCTATGACTGTATAGTGGCGGCGGAATTAATCTACGTGTATATACCTACTGGCGGCGGAAAAAGATTACCAATACATGTGAAAAATTTCCATTCTTGAGATTTTAGCAAAAACTTCATGCTGTAGAAACAAAAGATCCTCTTTCATCACTGATGTCAAAATCTGACACCTCTAGAAAGCTCCGTTGCAATCTGGCGCTTTAATTTCCACCAAATGCATAAGAGTAAAAAGAAAGGAAAAAAGTTTCGGAGCAACAGTTTAATGGGAAAAACACATGTGTGAGTAATCTTTTTCCGCCGCCACATGTGTTTTTCCCATTTAACTGTTGCGTCCGAAACTTTTTTTCTTTCTTTTTATTCTTATGCAGGCGGTAGAAATTGATGCTCCAGATGCTGGAAGCGCCCCATATCCCCATCAATTTGAGGTCAGTTGGATTTTCATAAAGTTCTGATGGGTCAAAACTGATTTAGGCCAAAGTGGTGAGATAGCTCCTCGCATCACGCTTGTCTTTCTGCCGTATATGCACCAAAGCCACTAACCCTAACCCAAACCCTAAACTTGAAAAAAGTCAATTCTATGTTCGGATGCACCTTTCTCAACGATGGAAAAGGAATAATGTTGCGCATAGAAATCAGATTTTCCAACAGAGTTCTTTCACAAATTTTTTGTGGATACAACTCTGTTGGAAAATTTGATTTCTATGAGCAACAGTTCCTTTTCCATCGTTGAGAAAGGTGCATCTGAACATGGAATTGTCTTTTTTCAAGCTTAGGGTAGGGTTAGGGTTAGTGGCTTTGATGCATACGACCGTTTGACTCACGTTTGACTTATGTTCGGTTGCTCTTTCTCCAAAAAGTGTTTTCCCAGACAGAATCAAAATAAATTTAATTTAAATGGCCCGTCGCAAGGAGGCCAAAACTATACTCAGAACTAAACTTAGAACAACATTTCGAACTATATTTAGAGGCGCATCTTTTTGGGAATGCTGCTAGATAATGATTATCTTCCCGAAATATATCGGTTAGCCACGTGGACTTTTTTTTAGCATATCCATTCTCACGCCCCATTCACCCCATAACGATTTCAGATTGTTGACTTTTCACCACCACGTTATGATTCCTTTGGTGAATGAAGAAGACCTGAAAATGTTTGATGGATGAAAGTTGCATTGCTGCGAAGACTTGAGAATGAACGTTCTGTTGAAGTTTGCTTTCTCTATGTGGGATCGAGAGACACCTTGAGTGGAAGAGTAGCTTGTTCGACGGATGTCATTTGATAATGAATGAGATGTTATGACGCACTCCACTCATTGGTCAGAGACAGATACTCGTACAGAGTGAGTTAGAAAAATAGTAAATGAGAGAGTGGGGAGGAAAAGAGTGAGCGAGGGGAAGAGGAAGGGAGAGAGATAGAGACACGGAGAGAGAGACTGAGAGAAACAGAGAGACAGAGAGATACGGAGAGAGACGGAGTGACACTGATAGAGGTAGAGAGAGAGAGGGAGACACGACGGAGAGAGACAGAGAGTGGGATAGAGAGGTAGACGGAGAGAGACAGAGATGGAGAGAGACCGCGAGAGACAAAGAGAGACAGAGAGTAGGACAGAAATAGGTAGAGACGCAGGGAGAGAAAAGCAGAGAACGAGATAGAAAGTGAGAGTTAGAGAGCGAGAGAGAGAGAGAGTTCTGATACATTTTTCTAGAGGTGTGGCAAGCCTATTCTCAAGTTTTCTAAACTCTAACACCCACCTTGTAGACATCATAGTATCCAATAATGAAATCGAAAGTGCTGTAGAGTCCGTTCAAAAAGTCAACAACCTGTGCGGAAAAACGAAAAAGTAAAGAAGCCCAGAAAACAACGGAAATTGAAAGTAAGAACACAGGATGAAAAGCGTTTTCATGCACGAGCTATTTCCGAACTGTGGAATCAATCGATTAAACTTTTCCCGCCAGAAAACCCCATTTTAATTGGACTGGATATACAGGGTGTGTCCTAGAAATACGCTCCGATGAGGGGTGACATTCCAGCGTGTCGATGCTACTCTTTATTCTTTATTCTTTATTCTTTCAATCAATACGACTGCGAGGTGGCAGAAGAATCACAAGTACATATACAAAGTATAAAATGTCGATCAAAAAGGAAACTGGCGACAACCAAAAATTCAGAAACATATCAAATCAAAAACAACACACAATGCAAAATAATAATCAGGATTGGACAGCAACTTGCGATGGCAACAGCCCGGAACTAACAAGATATTTTTTGATCATGGAAGAGTCTGAAGGAAGGGAGTTCCAATCGCGAATTGTGCGGGGAAAAAGAGAGTTATGGTACGCACTTAAAGAACAGATAGGGTGGTTAAAACAAGCACCGTTGTCAGTTCTCCTTTGAACTGGCTTACGCACATAAACGGAAGGGAGAGGAAGCAGAACCTCTTCGGAAACAATTTGACGAAAAAGTTCCAAGCTATGGCACTGCCGGCGTTGCTGCAGGCTTGGTAGACCTAGGTCTTCCAACAGCGCAGTCACGCTATGATTTCGATCGTAAATTCCAGTTATAGCTCTGGCAGCCCGACGTTGGACTCTTTCCAAGGTATGAATTTCACCAGCCAAAAAAGGATCCCAAAGTGCGCAAGCGTATTCAAGAATTGGGATAACTAGAGTTTTAAAAGCCCTCAACTTGACAGTAATTGTAGCATGTCTCAGGTTACGGATTAGGAAGCCTAGTGACCTACAAGCTTTAGCAGTTGTATCATTAATATGCAGTTGCCATCGCAGATCACTGGAAAAAATACACCCGAGATATTTGTAGCTAGAGACAGACTCAAGAGCCGTACTCCGAATTTCTTCAAAAATTGGTCCACGACAGTCGGCCAAATTCACATCGGCAAGAGTCCAAAATTCCACTTGAGAGCAATCTCAAGCGGCGAAGGGTCACTTAGGATTCCAGTGACCTTCGCCACTGCAAAGTGACCTTAAGTGCAGTGGCCCTTAAGTGCTGAAGCAAGGGGCTGGAATAAAATTCAAAGAACGATATGGTCTGGGAACACACGGGAAACTTGGAGGCATTTTCAAAATATTCCCTAAGATGTAAAGAGTCTGTCTTACCCTCGTATGTGGGAGATATTCGTCATTTGAGCGAGATTTGATGTTCCAAGCAAAAACAACGATAAAAATCTGCCGGGCGAATAAAGTGTCAGTTTAAAGAAGGTATGGGTGAAGACGAAATATAATTAAGATAATCAGAAAGAACTGTCGGATCTCCGATATAAAAGGAACCAAAGAGATTGAGGTAATAAGAAGAGACCATATAGAACAGCGCTGACTAACCATTTTTGAGTGCGCCAGCAAAAGCTTTGCAGTGAACTAACGCCTCTTTGAACGTCTTTGAAACTCTTTCTGAATGACGTTCAAACAGACGCCAAAAGTTTCTCCAATTTTTATTAAGAGCACCATTTGCACCTGGCTTCCGTCTGACTTCTCCGATAGGATTATTCCTCGCCGCACTAACAATGGCCACTTTATTGAATACCCCATCTTGAATTATGATAAACGCTTTAACAGTTGTTCCCCGTACCGTTCTCGAGTGGAATGCCCTTCCCCCCTCGGCCGCACTTTTTGCATGCTTGTCATAGTTCCCAGGTAAACTAGTTATCCCGTATATACGTAATTTTATTACAGTCCAGATCTCTTCGTAGAATTGTTACTTCTAAGATATTATTGTCTGTCGATCAACCACATAAAAAATATAATTATTCCTTCAAACTGAAAGTGACAAGGATGGACACAATATTTGACTTACTTCCATTGGCGTGCTGGTTGCACAAATCCTGGTAAATCCAACAATGTCACTGAAATAAATGCTCACACAATCGTATTGTTCTGGTTGGACAATTGATCCATTTATCAACTGGCTTGCAATTTGCCTGCGTGTATGTATTTGAAAGGCGAGAAAGAAAATCACGTCGGGTGATGCCAACTCTACTGAGCCATTCTGAACACTCGGGCCATAGGAGATTTTTGCCAGACTTTTGAAGCACGGGCAATGTTATTTCCCATCTATAGTAAGCGCTGTTAAATGCATTCCTTCATGCAATGTGTTTTTTGGCGTATGAGAAATCGTAAATTGCTTTGCACCGTGCTTCAAAAGACTGAAAAAATCTCCGAACGGCGGGACACCATCGTTGAAGAGATATAGTCAATTTGTTGAACAGGTTTTTGAGAAGAAAATTTAGTCCCTGTGCACGATCCACTCTCTACTTAGAGATTACTCTACTTACCATGGATTCACCCCACTTTTCGTGTTTTACCATTGATGCAATACAAAGGGTGTATACAAATGTGAAATTAACTAAAACGTGGTGTCAATGGCGCATACAGCTGAAACGCCGCAATGATTAATAATTGCCACGAAACTTCTGTGTCTGAGGAAGTTCACCGTTCAATTTCCCGAGTTCCTGCATGTCTCGGTAAAGTATTGTTTTAGTCAAAGCATGCTAAGAAAGGGAGAAAATGTATTGGGCCGTGTAAATAAATAAGTATTGAATTAAAATTGCATAAAACGTTTACACATCTGCTGAAAAAATAACGGTAGCATCAACCACTTCCAAATAAATATAGAACTATCGACTTTTACACCAAGTTTTTGCGAGAATCGATGAATGAGACGAAATCGCCTGAGGCCGCCTCAGAGACCCAGTCTATCCCCCCATGCGAGCGAACGTATGGATTGCATCTTGAAATGGGATTGTGCAAAGTTTCATTCAAGTCTCCAGATGGGCCCAAAAACCACGATTGGATCTTGGTTGATGGACCCACCTTCGAATTTCTGCTTGAAAACATTGTGAAACTTTTTTTCTGTGTGAGGCATAGTTTTAGAAGACCATGATGGACTGGCGAGCAGCCAAAGGGCATATCCTCCATTGTCCCCCTAACAAATGAAGGGTGAAGTGTTGAAAGCTCACCTCGGCAACACTTGAAAGAGCAATTCCTCGGATCGTCTCTTCTCGATGCTGAGAGCAGCTGTTTTTTCTTCAACAAGTGCTTCAAGATTATTCGCATACTGTTCCATTCGGTGCAGTAGGTCATCCACTATTGAATAGCACCCCCTGTATTCAAATCAGATGGCCATATTGTCATTTGGTTTTGTTGCGGATTGCAGTCGTGCAACTGCTCAAGACAAAATTCCTTTCTGCGAAATTTGCAAAACGTCATCGTGACGAACTTCGCTTCACACGAATGCCGGGGCTGATTCACTAAACGTTACCTCAGCATAGAAATTAAAGTGTTGTTCACATTTAACGAACGTGACGCCTTGAAAGGTGTCGTGCATCCAGCAACAACTTCGGAGAAAATGTCAATTAAAGGTTCGTTTAATGTGATCAAATTCTCTCCGAGCCTCACAAATGATCGGATCAAGCAAAAGTGTTGTTGTCTGAACGGAAGAGTGTGAAGCATTCTCAGACCTTCAATGGAATGAGGTATGTACAGCGGTGACAGAATTACCTTTCACTTGTGTCCGGACTCTGTTTGCGGAGCGTCATTTTGACAATTAACTTGTGTTGATACCAAGGTATAATCTTGACTAATTTTGCTTGTGCTCACAGAACAAAATTGCATGCGGCTAAATGTCCTTAATTTCTGTTTAAGTGAAAAAGATGCCCCTTTTATCATAATTGAAAGCCCGTTTCACTGTGTTGAAGTCATGTGATTTAGAAACAAGTTTTTTTTTGTTTGGAGAAGCCAGAGGACATCTTCCGAGTGCATGGGAGCCATTTATTGTCATTCAAGTTGTTCAATGGTCATTTCACTGACAAAGTTTTGTTGCATGTTTCAGGTGCACTCAGTACTCACACGCGGAAAGTTTTTTAGGGAGTTTTTCTTTTGGGTTGGCTTTGTGAATCCAAAGGATTTCTTCTGATTCATGATATTGATATTGAACTGGGGAAAATCGCTTCACGATTATCGCTCTCAAAGGTCTCCATGAGAGTGCAGCGATGATCCCATGAAGTGAAAGTCGGAGAGAAAATCAAGGCAAGAAGAGGATAAAAAAGAACAAATGTCCAGTTTTTTTAAAAAATACAGGAAATTCGCTGATCGCCAGCTTTCAACAATTTTTATGAAAGCCGTGCACCCAATTCTTTCTCAAAAGGTTAAATCTAAATCCACTTGACTATATCAGTAGGGACTTGACTGCTCCTGTCATCTTGAAAAGTTGGCTTTTGCTTGGATATCAATCTTTGAATCACAGCGCCTGCATTTCATGACTATTCGTATTGCCCTTTAAACTTACTTTGAAATCTTTCGCAGCTGAGATTTGATGACCTCAAAAGATGGCCTGTCCTGCGGCCTCTCGCTCCAGCAAATTTGAGCCAGATTTAGCAGTTCCTCAAAGCACAATTCGGGGCTTATGATTGGTCGGAACGGTGGTCGCTCTGACGCAGCGACTTTCTTCAGAATTTCTGCAGGGAAAGTATACAAGCACAGATATTTAGTTGAAACTTCCTCAATTCGAAAAGCGAAGATCAAGGGCAGATTTCAGGAAAGCCACAACACGATGTTATCAGCAAGTCCCCATTGTCCATTGCAACTCACCCTCAGATTCATCTCAATGGTCAATTCAATGGGTAGACTTGTATTGTATTGCGAAAATTTGATTTCTATGCACGACGCTCATTGCTTTTCCATTGTTGCATTGAAAGGTGCATCCGTCTGTTGAATTGGCCATTGAGTTGAACCTGTGGGTGAATTGTTTTGGGGAATGTGGCCGGAAAAAACTTTTTCCCATCGACAGATGCGCCAGTTTCAGCGACACTGCGTGGAGATGTCATATTTCATCTTCAGCAACTCCATACCATCTCCATCTACCCGACATACAACTCGCCCAAACCGCCCGTCCGGTTTTGTATCAAGCATCTGAAGGGTCGCTGGCCCCCTCACTTTTGCAAAGGTGATAAACGTCACACCCAACGTGCCACATTGAGTGCACGAGCTCCGGGAGTTTCTAGTGTCCGCAAAAAATCCGACGGCATTTAGATTCATAATCGTTACAATTTTGCCACTTCTGTGTAATCCAGTGGAAAGTCGGGTTGTGCTTTGCCATGGATGACCTGTTTAACTCGCCGCGGTTGAAGATGAAGGAGTGTTCTGTAAAGTCACAGAAACAATAATGTACCCATTAATGATGACACTCTGTAGGTCCTGCGGATGTTCTTGCGATAAATGCAGTCATATATGCATAATGTCCACTTTTCACTCTATTTCGTCACCCACTTCAGTCGATGCGAACTTTGGACGACCTTCCCCACCCATCCCAACTGTAATCACTACTCGCCTTCCTGCTTCTGCAGTGCAAACCAGCAGCAGAAGCGGGATGGCCAGTATTGATCCGTCAGTTGCGACGGAGGGGATAGGGATTCCACATGGATTGGCCACTAACGCTCAACATTATTTTCCTACTGCTGCTGCTAACATGTCCACTTTTCACTCTATTTCGTCACCCACTTCAGTCGATGCGAACTTTGGACGACCTTCCCCACCCATCCCAACTGTAATCACTACTCGCCTTCCTGCTTCTTCAGTGCAAGCCAGCAGCAGAAGCGGGATGTCTAGAGTTGATCCGTCAGTTGCGACGGAGGGGGTAGGGATTCCACATGGTTTGACCACAAACACAACATTATTTTCCTACTGCTGCTGCTAACATGTCCACTTTTCACTCTATTTCGTCACCCACTTCAGTCGATGCGAACTTTGGACGACCTTCCCCACCCATCCCAACTGTAATCACTACTCGCCTTCCTGCTTCTAGTGCAAGCCAGGAAAGGGGATGGCCAAAGTATT
>JASGXE010011223.1:0-16102 GCA_030068105.1 Sinentomon sp. SZTP_YWyxl
TAGTTTTAGGCACAAAAATGTGGCCAAATATGTCATGTACACATGACACCGATTCGTGGATTTCGCATTGGAAAAAGAAACCAGTTTTGAAGGCTTTTTCGCCACTTTCCGGCTAAACGGTTCATTTTAGCGCTTTTCGGATGACACCCAGGCCGGGGGAAGTACTTCCAGTGCCGGGGGAAGACACCCAGTGCCGGGGGAAGTACTTCCCCCGGCACTGGGTGTCATCCGAAAAGTTGACCTTGGCACAAACAATCTGAAGATCAAAAAAAAAAGTCAGGAGTCGTGTCCAAGTCCCAAAATTGAGTTTTTGGGAAGCCGTCATGTGTACATGACACGGATTTTTGCCCCTTCATCTGTCATTCTTGATGCCTTGCAGCTGGAATTGACATCTGGACTCTTCGTGATTGCGAAGAAGAGGTTTCGGAGATGGGTAAAAGGTTAAAAATATTTTTTTTGAATTTTTTTGGCAAACCAACTGCCAGCTTATGGCAAAGAAAAGGAGTCATGTGTACATGTCACCGCCAGGTTAAGGGTTAAATGATTTTTTTTTTTGGATGGACATGCCTTTCAAACATAAGTAACCTGGGTTCACCAGAGGAGTTGGATGACTCCCGTAGTTAGCAGACAGGGTGTTTGAGTGGGGGAGTAAGAAAATTTGAACAACGCCAAATGCGACTTTTTTTTTGCCTTGACATGTCAAAAAAAAATTTGGAGAGGGAAAAAACAAACAAAACAAAAAAGGCAAAAAAAAGAAAAAGAGAAGATCTGCCTAAGCTAGAGCCTAGACAATGGGAGAACCACCTTGAAAAGTATAGAACAACTGCTCTGCCAACATTTTCTTCTTTAGATTTCTTTTGAATAGTGAGTAAGTAGTTGTCGATCTTAATTCAGGACAAAGTGAATTCCACAATCTCACACCCAAAGAAAAGATCGAAAGCCAGCCATACTTTGATCTGTGTCTATAAACTTGCAAAAGGTTTTGCTCTGATGACCTAAGGTCTTTGATCGAAAGCTCACGAGAGCTCCGGAGCGGGAAATGCAAAGAGAGTGCAGCAGAAGGTTCATGAATCAACTTGTGCACTGTGAGTAAAAGCTGATAGTAGATGATCTGATATGTGTTCAGTAATCCCAGTGATTTAAAGGCTTCTTTAGTGTGAGCATTGTAAGTCAGCCCAGCTAGGATGCGAACAGCTTTTTTGTGTAGGACACAAATGGGCTTGATAACCTTATCCGCAGTCAAACCCCACACAGAAGCACCGTAAGAAAGGTGTGTTTGGAAGTAGGCATTAAAAAGTAATCGTAAATTGAATAAATTTAAGTGATTTCTGGCCAATCTCAAAAGGTAAAGACCAAACACAAGCTTTCTTGTCAAATGTTTCGTATGGATAGTTCCAGAAAGCCTGTTGTCTATATAAAGGCCCAATAATTTAGCCTCCACTGCCTTTTTCAACACCATAGTGCCTATTTGTATATGGGGAGGTGCAATTGGGTTAGTGAAGAATGGCAAGAAAACTGTCTTGGTTACACTAAGTTGTAAATGGTTATTTTTGGACCATAAATTGACCACGTTGACAACATTTTTCAAATTGCATAACAAAGATGAAATATCCTGGCCGGTGATAATAACAGTTAAATCATCTGCAAATGCTATCGGGAAAGTGAAGGATGACAAGAGTAATAACAAATCATTCAAATAGATTAGAAAAAACAAAGGTCCTAAAATGCTTCCTTGGGGAATTCCCCTGTTGAGTAGTTTAGTGTCTGTCATGTAAGTCATATTTTTCACCCTTGAGGGCCTTGATTCTAAATAAGATTCAATTAATTGGTTTGCCACTCCCCTAACTCCAAGCATCTGCATCTTGTGCAGCAATGTTTGATGATGCACACAATCAAAGGCTTTTTTGAAATCGACTAACAGAGCTGCTGTCAAATAGCCCTTATCCACCTGCATCTTGGCATAGTTAGTTGCGTGGGAAAGTGCATCCAAAGTGGATTTATTTGGTAGAAATCCGAACTGATGAGTGGACAGAACTCTATTTTGTTTTAAATAGAGAAATAATCGATGGTAAATTAGGCGCTCAAAGACTTTACTAATGGTCGGCAGCAATGAGATCGGCCGATAGTTGTGTGGGTCGGTTGAATCACCAGATTTGTAAATGGGGACAATGGTAGCAATCTTTAGCTCTCCTGGGAATAGACCTTGCTCAAACATAAGGTTTGCCAGGTTGGAAATTTGTGGCGACAGAGCTGGAGAACTGTCTTTGAGAACTTTCGATGTAAGGTCAGCTGCTGGAGAGGTCGTTTGTTTTAATGAGGCAATAATCTGGCTAACCTCCTCCACCAGAACTGGCATCCAAAACAGCGACTGATTTAGTGGGTTTATAGAGTTGAAATTTGGCAAAAATTGACCACATGGCTTGAAAAGAATGTCTGATTGAGATTGTTTCAAAGGATTTAGAAAGACTTGCAAGAAACAATCAGCCACATCAGATAAACTAGTGACCAAGCCATTTGGGCTGGCAAGTGCAATTGGTGGACAAGACTTAGTTTTCTTGTTTATCAACTGGCCAATTATTTGCCACGTTCTTTTAGGAGATGAAGAACCAGCCAAAGCTTCTGAAAAATATGAGTTCTTGTCTCGACTCAATTGTTTATCTATGTCATCTTGCAATTGAGCCACTCTGGCATATAAAACCATGTGGAAAGGTTTACGGCGGAGTTTTGATTTTAGATTGTCAAGTAGTGTCATCATTTTTGCCACTTTCGTTGAGACCCAGGGTAAGAGCATGTGCCTTGCCATTTTAGCGCAACGAGCAACTTTTGTTGAGCTCGCTGAGGCAATTAGTTGAGAAATACGTGCATGAAACTGTGAATACGCTGCTTGACAGGTATTAGCACCAGGTGTGCATACTGCTGACCAATCCATTTTACAAATCATGTCCGCAAGTTTTCTCTTATTTAGACAGGTAGGATTACATTGAAGGGAAGAGGCAGTGATAGTTGCAGCAGAATCATTTGAGCATGAAAAGGCTAGAAAGGAAGGCACATGATCCGACACAGGGTAATCAATGGTGGCAGTAACACAATCGGTCAAATTTGGTGTGTTTACAAACATCAAATCTAATATCGTTGAAGATTTATTCGTAATCCTAGTTGGGTTTGTAATAACCTGTGTAAATTGAAATAAAGAAAGTGTTGACATCAGGCACACTGATGATGGAGAAATTTGAGAAAAATCAACATTAAAATCTCCAATCAAGAAGGTAGTAGTTTTACTAAGGTTGTCATGGAGCGTTAAAAACTGCGATAAGATGTCGCAGAATTGTGTTACTGAAAAATTGGGTGCCCTGTATATTGCCACAACAGTAACATCCAGTGAACAGTTACGTTTAAAGTCATATATTAATCGCACAGCCGCTACCTCGAGGTGCTTGTCTATGCACATGGGTGATACGTCTACAACAGCCCAGGCAATAGAGTCCCTAATGTATATGGCTACCCCCCCTCCACTCTTGCCAATCCGATTTATAAAGTGTGCAGCATATCCAGGAATTTGGAGGAGAGCCAAGTGCGTATCTTTTGCCCACGTCTCAGATATCACTAGGACATCAGGAAAAACCTCCATTGTGACAAGTAACAACCTCAACTTGTGCATGTTTTTTAACAGGCTTCGGATGTTGGCATTGAGAATGGTCAGCTGAGTTGAAAATAAACAGTTCGTAAAAAATGTGGGAACTAGGACACGTGACAAGTTTAGGTTTGGATTATGCCAAGGATATTTAGTTCCAGCCATTGTATTGAAATCATCAAGAACAGGTACATTATGCAAAAACAATTTTTCAAACAAGTAACTCAAGTAAGAATATTTGCCAAGTCATCCAAACAAGCTATTGTGCAAGCACGTTCGTTGTCTGCCTTCCTGAGAAAAATCCTTCCATCTCTCGTCCACAAGTATTTCCATTTGTTCGTTGTTTTGAATCGAAGTGCCTGTTGATAAAGCTCACTGTTCGTCTTTGACAACATAATTTCCATTTTTGTTTTCTTTTCTTCTTTTTGACTGGACATTGTGCAATTGCTAATGATTTTGATCGTCAACTTCTGCTGATTCCGAATGATCCCTAATCATGATGTTAACACTGCTACCTAATTGTTAACAATTGCACAATTGCCATGTCAACTGCTGCTATTCTCTGTGAATTGAAAATCATTTTAATGAGTGTCATTAAATTAGTGATTGAATTGAAATTTTAATTAAATTAGAGGTAATCATAGAAAAAAACACGATACCATGGAGCATGGCACTTTGTTCACTCAGAAAAACGTTTTGACTCGGTCCAGGTTCATTTCATCACTGTTTGCCAATTTTCGGTGGCGGGGATTATCTGGAGAACGCGGGTGGGGGATAATTGACCCGGGGTATTACCTTCTTCCTGACGAGGGGAACATGATGGCATGGAGTTGTGTCAGGCTTGTTCACTCAGAAAAGCGTTTTGGCTCAGTCCAGGTTCACTATCACTGTTTTGCCAATTTTTCGGTTTTTTTTGGGAGGTTTTCTGGAGAACGCTGGTTGGGGGTAAAATTATTTTACCTGGGGTTGTGGGATTGGAGACCACCCTTGTACCCCTGGTTGTGCTGCCGAAAGGGGGCTGAGTGGCCAAGTCCCTCGTCTCCTTCGGATGGGACGTTAAACAGGAGGTCCCGTGTGCAGCGAATCAAACTGTGCACGTTGAAGAACACCTAACTCCAAGTCCAAGACAGTGGCTTGGCAGGTTACAATACACAGAAGCCACACAATTTCCACAGTGCTGTCCGGTCATCCTGCGGGTTGGCAATAGCCGGAAAACTGGTGGCACGGGTGGCTGTGTGTCCGTGTCGGCCTGGACCGGTGCGGGTGCTGGAGCAGTTGCACTGACCAGTGTATGCCGGAATCCCACAGTATCCAGCAAAACCGAGCACAGTAACACTGCGCTAAGCAAAAAAATCCCCCTGCCACATGCCAGAAGGCGTTCGCAGGAGTATAATAATACTAATATTTTAGCCTTGTTTTGCCAATTTTAGTTATGGGGTATTTTCTGGAGAACGCGGGAAGGGGGAAATTTGACCTGGGGTTGTACACCCTGACGAGGACGTGAATACGATGGCATGGAGTTGTGGCAGGTTTGTTCACGTTGAAAAAAAGTTTCGGCTCGTGTTGGATTTTGGCTGATCTTTGCTTTGGCAGGCCCCAAAACTTCAAACCGTTGCGGAGTGGCGTCGACCACATCCAGTGTTGCCAATCGTGCATGTGGAGGATCGAGCCTGCCTCGGAGGCCGGCAAGTTGGCGCGCCTTCGGTGTGAGACCGGACAGCCCATTATGCAATCCGTTTTGCACGAATACACCACCGTTTTGGGCACTTTTCCATTTTCCCACGTGCAAAAACGTCCCGAGCCTCCAAAAGTGGAAAAAACATTTGGAACAAAGAAAAAGGTCAGGTTGGGAGTGAATGTTCCTTCCGTTTGATACTCTGAGCTTGGGTTTGGGCGGACAGGGCCTCAACCGCTTCAACCGCCTCAACAGCTGTTGGATCCAGCGGCGGAACCCTTGGCAGGGCGTTGTGGGAGATGAAGTCCGCCAGCTGATCGAGAACTTGAAATTTTGGGGTTCATTTTTTTTTTTTTTTGAAAAAAATTGTTTTTTTTTCTCCGAAAATTCGACAAAATCAGTTGAACCCGTGAGTGTCGCCCCTCTGCCACTGGCAAGATCCACCACTGAATCGTGCCAAACTGGCGCAGGTGAATGACCCTGCTGTTGAGGGATTTTGCTGTCCATGCGGTGGCTTGGACTTTGGGAAAATGTTTTTCTCGACAATATTCGGCAATTTTTCGCAGGCTCCCATTGGTGATGGGACTGACAGCCCATCCACGTGGGTGTTGGGGTCGTGGCTATTGGTACGACCCCGATGCCCACGTTCACGGTACCCACCTGCAAAAATTCAGTGGTCCAGTTGAGGTGCAACCAGTGATCTCCATGGTGTAACATGACGCACAGAGGACATTGCTGAGTCGACCAGACATCACCAAGTGCACTCACCGGGACTGCGAATAAAACCGGCTCTCCGGATCCGTCGAGATGTTGAAAGTCAAAGTGCACCCGAGCCACAGAGGATCCATGTCTCAGCCGTCCGCGCGAAGGCCGGCAGTGCAGTGTTGCCAGATTGATGGTCACCCGCGAAATACCGCCAGATTTTGAGCTTCCGTGACGTGTGATGGGGGAAAATTTTGGGATTCCCGGGTTGCGGTTTTCTCGCTGGTCCGGATCCGCAGTGCGCGGTTTTTCCGCTGGTTTTTCCGGCAGAATTTCAAGATCTTGGTTTCTGTTTTTGGTTTGGAGTTTTTCTGTTTTTTTTTTCTTCATATTTTGGAATAGGCCTAAATAATTTTGCGAGTAAAAATACAATTCATCCATTGACTGTGTCTGCTTTTATTTGATTCATGATTCATTCTTTTGTCATTCATTTTTTCGCGAATCGCAGAGCGTTCGACCAACGGCAACATTGACAGTCAAAATTTGATTTGCTTTGTGGTGAAATTCTACATGCCAATTTAAAAAAAAATGAATGAAAACTGCATCTGCAAACCGCAGAAAACTGAAACCATGAGTCGTTCTTGTCACTCTTGTGTTTTGTGTTCGGTGTTTTGTCGAAAATGTAATTTCGGGATGTTGGATACCGTGGGTACACAGACTTACGAAACGACCAGAAAATGTTGTGTGGGCAAAGGTGGAAATCTCATTATTGAGGTACAGGCAGTAATAGGCACCAACAAACGATATAAGAACGATAGGAATGAACTTTTGTTTTTGGAGAAATCTTTGGCAAGTTTTTGGGGAAATTGTTTTTGGCAAAATATTTGGCAAATAATTATGTAAATTAATGCCAATTTGAGGAAATTCCAAGAGTTGCTTGCGTTCGTAGAGGTCGACATCGAAGCTCTGCTGCCTGCGTCACACCTGGTAAGTGGCTACTTTGTCCAGGAAACAGCGGGCAATGTAACTAGTTGCAGTTCATGGAAATTTGGCTCATGTGTAGGGCGGGAGTGCAAACCAAACCAATATTACACTATCCTAAACTAACCTAACCAATCCAAACCCAATTTTATACCATTCGAGCAGAAAGATATCGGACCAGGTACGTTCCCCCGAAACCTCAAGGTTTCTCTACCCTTCGGAAGAAATACACGAAAGATGCTGCAGAAGAAAGCAGACAGATTCGTGCTTTTGCAGAGCTTCCCGTGACTTCCGCATATTTTTTGTCACGCAAATTCACTTTTATACGTGTTTCTAAACTAGCGGAAATGAAGTGATAAAAACACGTGCAACAAAACACCACTTTTCACCCCATGGTAATCATGAATTTTCGGACACGGAAAAATACCACACAATGTGGTGGTTTTTTGTCAGAAAATCACGAAGCAGTCTTCTTGGGCATCTTTTTTCCTTTATATTTGAAACAAAATTGAAAATATTTCCGGACAAAAATCCATCACTTGTTGGGTCGCAGTTCCAAGCAAAGTAAACAGACCTTATATTTACCTTGGTCTTATGTTTTACCTTGGTTCCAAGGACCTGCACCGCATCTCGGAAACGGTGTCACCGCCTCATCGTGAAAAACGTTTTTTTTTTTTTTTTCATTTTTCTCATGTATCCGAAATTTACCGGCATCCAAAAATACACCTGGTTGAACAAACGAACTGCAATGATGAATTGTGGGTAGGATTTGGTTGAAAGGTAAGAATGAAGTTATGTGTAGTTTTTTTGATTTTTCTTCTTTGTCTTGCTGCGGTGTCTCCTGCTCGTTGGTTGTCGAGCATATCTTGGGTGTCGGGAGACAAAAGACAAAGCAACCAAAAATAACGCATGCAAATGGAAAACATTTCTTTCAAATGCGGTTTATGCAGTGACGTCGATTCCGGGATGCGGTATGGCAGACAGCGATTTGTTTGCCATAATTGTTGATTCATTTGCGCACAGTGATTCTGCCTGCCTGGGCACTTTTTTGAAACTTTTGTGGAAAAATCTGTTTGGACATGCAACCATCTGTTTTCTTGGTGTTGTTTGTTTGCAAAGTTTCTGTAATCTGTCTGAAACTGCAGAAACTTTTTCGAAAATTTCTGCAGTCTTAGTGCAAAATTTGAGAACCCTCTGATGTGACCAAAAACATTGGAAAACTCCGTCGGCGGAGAGATCATGACGGGGTTAACGCAGACTCCGAGCTGCGAGGTAAATTTTTGCCATCTACTCCAATGGAAAAAAATTACCTCGCAGCTCGGAGTTAGCGTTACCCCCGTCGAGACGACCCGTGAAGTGAGGGGGATAATGCCAACGAACATGATGGGGAGAGGCCCAACATATCCAAAATTCAAAACTCCATCAGAAATGCATCACGCGTTTTGCCGATGCAGGCCATTATGTTGCGCTGGAGTAACAAGACGGGAAAATTGATTTAAAAGAAAGAACGCGATGAGGAAAAAATTGCCGCCGTTCTTTGCGAGTTTTATGAATGTATGGGGTGCTCTTCAAACACAGATTTGACATGATTGGCGGTGGACTGTATGCAAGACATGGTGGACTTGGGAAGGAGGTTCACACCCACAGTTCCACCTCACGTATCCCTCTTTCCTTCCCTGCATTTCCTTAATTTCCAAACCGATTCTGCGGTCCTGGAGTTTTGTTCAGCTGTCATTTTGAACTGACTGCATGGTTGCTCTGCCTGTTTCGCAAAAACCATCTCGTCTGTTGAGAAGGACTCCGGAAAGGTGCAGCAGAATAAGTGAATGTTTGATGATCAAAATGACTGCAAGAAGAAGGAACAATGTATTTTCATGGCGAGAGCATTTGAAAATTGATTGTATACAGTCAGATGTCTGTTGGTTACAAATCTGAAGTGCGCATGGGAAAAATGTAGTGTTCGGAGTGAGGGAATATTCCCGGGAATATTCCCAAAATTCCCGGGAATATTCCCACCCCTCTGGGAAAGTTCGCGAGGGAATATTCCCAAAATTCCCGGGAATATTTCCAGTCTCGTAATGACTTTTCTGTCTGTTTTTGACTGTCAAACGTTTTCAAGGGAATATTCCCGGGAATATTCCCAAAATTCCCGGGAATATGCCCAAAATTCCGGGAATTTTCGATTCAAATTTCTGACAAAATTCTCGCTTTTGAATATTTAACATTCAAAATTCAGGTAACCCTAGTCTAGTTTTGGTTTTCTCATCTGCTTTAGACTTCTTGTCTCCAGTGCAGCCAGCATTGGGCATAAAGGGGGAAGGGGGTTGGACTTTGATAAGTGCATTCTCTGCTGTGAAGGAGTGAGGACGGCTGCTCTCCCTAAAAATTAATCGTTGTGGGCAGGGATGGGTAAATTTTGTAAATGGTTTTTGTACGTCTGTAATAGGTACGAGCAGAATAATGATTGTGTACGCCTGAATACGAGTAGGTACACAATTCTCTGTGCGGCTAAATATGACTGTGGAGAATTTTGTACGTCACTTTACGTGCAACGTACAAAATCATTTTGTACGTGCGTACAAAATTTTTTTGGAAGGGTCTGTTAAGTAACTAACATCCTCGCGGAGTACAAAAATAAATTGGATGTCAAAAACAATGTCTACAATCCCAATAATTGACATTGTTAGACAAGAAAAAACTAGATATCTACCATAATAAACAGCAAGCTGGGTTACATAAGCTAGGCTGCCTAATCATTCTATAATCACTCGGAGATATACAGAATATTCAGTCTTATGCAGAATATTCAGTGTCAGAAGAGAATACAAAAATGCAATCGTTTTATTCTAATTTTCACAGGACATTTTATCACCAGTAAGGTTCACCAATTTTAGGAGAGCCACCGGGGGTAATTAGTGATTTGAGGCATTTTTAAATGTTTTGTACCTGCAGCTGCCACAAATCGGAGGCATTCAAGACTGTTTGGTGTGCAAATTGTACTTTCACCATGATCTTAAAATAGATCACGACCACACCATTGGCTTACCCTCATTCATTATATTTTGCAAGAATTCATAAAAGTGCATCTTGTCATTTCCACATGGTTTGTTTGGTGGGCTTTTATTGTGGACAACAATTTTATTGCATCAATGCATTTAAATGCAGGTTAGCTGCTTAAAGGGGAAGATAAAACAATACCTATGGTATCGGTGCAACAACGCATCTCTCAGTGGTGTCACCCTAGTTGAAAACACTTCCTGCTTGAGAAAAACTTGAGAGCAGATTTGCACAGATGTACTCGTATTTTACAGAAATGAAAGAAATTTAACATCAAATGTTGCATTTTTGCCTGGGAAACAACCGGCCGATTTGCAAAACGAAGATTAATCCGCAGATCGGGTTGACCACAAATATTTGGATTCACATCGATACTGCGAATGACAAGATCAACCACATCCATCACCACTTGTCGATCCGCGGATCGAGGCAATCGCGCAGATTAATCTTCGTTTTGGAAATCGGCCGAATATCCGAATTGTACCTACTAGTGGTTTTGATGTAAAATGACTCTTCCTTTACAAAAAATGTTTGTCGAAATTTCGTCTCAACATTACCAACACTGTACACAATTTATTATTAGGTCCTACCTGATTTGGGGCCATTGTCATAGGCCTACCGGGGAAAGTTTTTTGATAATGACATTTCTGCCCCTGGTCTGGAAACTTGTTTTTTCAAGTCTGGATATCTATGATTCGACAATTGCTTCAAATCATGTAATTTTGTGCTGTGTGTGTGTATGCGATGGGTACTGGGCCACAACTCAACATTTCTCCATTTATTTTGTTCTAGCATCCATCTCTTGTCGTCCAGGTTTTTTGGACAATATTGAGAAAAAAATGCAGAAACACCAAGAAACAAAATTTCCAGAGTCGTTCTTCCTTTAAGGTGTTGCATAATCAAACACATGTAACTAGGGATGTTTTTTCGCATAACTTCAGATATGGAATTTTCTTATTTGGGTATTTTGACCACATACCTAAATGACCACATAGGTACCTAAATAATAAGCTACCTAGCAATACCTATCATTGGGGTAATTTTACACTTTTTGTGGAATAGAAAACCTGGAATTCTGCAGGGGAAATACGAGAACGGGACACCGTCTTTCACACCACAGGTTACATAATTCTTATGTATGCATTCAATGAACTCTCAGTTCCTCAAAATTGATGCCAGAGAGAACAATTTGGTTTGTTGATTGAGGTGGTTAAATCTATAAATTCCTATACTGTTGAATCTAGTTTGGCACTTTTAAGGTGCTGCCAGCTGGATGTTGATAAGGTGTTGACATGATGATAAAAGCTAAAGAGTTTAGTTTTGTTTTCACTCAGGTGATGTCTAAATGCATGATTTACCTACCCGGAAAATGTGCATGTCTCCTCATTCCCAGGAGGTGCCTGCAAAGATCATTCGCACCACTTCTTTCTCTACCTACATATCAATGCTCAAAATTTTGTTCAAAATTGCACAGTTCAATTTCTACAAGACCCAGATACCACTATTGGGATTTAGGTTTGTTGTTCCAATGAACAATCCCGCCAGTGCCATATAGAGAATTTTGTACTTCACCAAAATCACCTAACAGATTTCTAAATAATATTGTACGTCAAAAGAATTTTGTACACGTACAAAAATGACGTATAATACGTCACGTATTATAAGTCTATTTTTGTACGTTTACCCATCCCTGGTTGTGGGCTTGCTCTTCCCTCCTACCTTGAGCCGTTTTGCGCCTTTTGCTTGTCTACCTTCAACCCAGGGCTGTGAATGTGTAGCTATGCTTTTGCCTTAAATCTGGTGAATTTTTAGAACTTCTAGGCTAGAAGTAAAAATGCTGCCCTAAAAATGACCATTTAAAAATAAATTTGACATGATTTGCGACTCCCCACGCCATCAACATCGCAATCTTCAATCCCTGAATACCTCCACATCCTTGCAGAACTAATTCTGCATGGCTATTTTTTTTAAATTCGTCATGGAAAAGAAGTTATCCATGAGCAATTTCTCAACACTCATATGCATGTGCTTTTCTGAAAATCCCTGGCTCCGCAGAAACCAATTTCGGTGAAGGGCTCGCTGTAACTAAAACCTATGCAGGCTTTATCCTGGCCCCGGCCGTGCCCACCCGTATTGGCGAGTGGGGGATGGGGCTGGGGGAGGCCCTTAACCATTTGCAAAGATTTACAAGATCTGACGATGTGGAAGAAATGCAATGCCAAAATTTTGACGGCACAAAACAATAATTGCACACCCCAGCAGAGTGCTGAAAAATGTTGATAGCAATGGTCGGGATTGCGTTTATTTTTATATATGAGCGCGATTTATTTCTTGTGAAGCAGCGTTTGTTTATACCTGTCAGTCTTCATCACACGACGGCTTACAGGCCGTGCAAATTTTTTGGAGAAATTTTTCACTAAAGCTAACTGAACCTGACCCTTACCCTTGAACAAGCTTACTGGAAAAATTCCCAGTAATTTTTCCGGAATTTTTCCAAAATTCCCAAGGAGGGAATATTCCCAAAATTCCCGGGAATTTTCGTTTGTTCCCAAAATTCCCGAAAAAGGAATATTCCCGGGAATATTCCCGGAATATTCCCTCAAAAGTAAATTCCCGAGAATTTACGAACACTAGAAAAATGAATGCTTATTTTGTATTCCAAGGGCCACTAATCCCAGGAACCCTCTCCAATAAATATTGAATCTTTTCGTCCAGGGATTTTTCTGCCATATATTTTGCTCGTTTTCAGGCCATTGCTGACGGATTTTCGCATTTTTTATTTTTGCCGAATGTGGAGGAAGGTTTCAGAAACCAATTGTGTGAAAAACCAAAAAATGATATTTTTCTCCCTTAAGGGCTGTCGTCACGTGACCACCCTTAAGGACGTTACGTGATGTAAAACAATCGTATTCAAAAGGTTAACGGGTCCAGTAAATTACTGAGTACCTACCAAGGTCTAGGTCTAAGCTGTTTTCAGATTATCTAACGTCAATGGCTTGTTTCTACTTTCTAGTGTTTATTGGCGGTCATTTTCTTAATGAGATGCTAGGAGGCTCCTTGCAGCCAGATTGTCTCATGCTTTGACCTACCTATTCACTGATATAGCTGATGTTTTCACCAAATAGAACCATTAATGTTGGAATATCTTGTGATTTCATTCTGTTCGACTGATCGATCAAGTTATGCCTCCACCTCCACCACCCCCAGCCCCTCCACCTCCCATGCTGCAGCAGCCTTCAGTTCAAGGGGGTGAGCAGCAGGGAAGAAACTTGCTTCTTCAATCAATACGGAGTGGTACACGGCTAAAGAAGACTGTAACAAATGATCGCAGTGCTCCGTTAACAGGTGGTGAGTTAAACTGTGAACGTTTGACTTTTCCAACATTGAATGTGATCTGCAAGTTCCATGTACCTATCTGTGCTTTTGCATCGGCTCCTGCATTTCCAGCATAAGCTATTTGGCAAGGACCCACCATACCTATTGCAGTTGCGCTGTGATGCATGGCAGAAATTTTTTGTTGGAAGTTTTGCAGTTCCCTTTTCCAATTTTTGAGTCAAGATCCACATTATGCTGGATTTATGAATCAAGATCCACATATGAACCGGGGCATGTTCTTGTCCAATTTTTCGGGTAATTCTCACTCCCAATTGCGTTCCAAGCCAACAAGTGTTTCATGTTTCATCAAGCTTCTTGGTTTAAAGGGGACTTATGTATGTAGGTTTGTGTCAAAATCTGGTTTGAAGGGGACTTATGCCTGCATCAAGAGTCTGTTCATTAGAGGGCTGCTGGGATCCCAGTTTAATTTTTGGTCACTCAGTTTCAGTTCACAATGTTAGCTATTTTCATGGGCTTAGGCCTACTTCCAGCATTGAGTTGTTCTATCTCCACTTGGCTGACCCATTATGTGTTGCTTGTTGAGCCATTTACAATTTCCAGTACCGTAGAACGGGGTGACTTGAGCCCTGGTGGGTGACTTGGACCCAAAGCTGGAAAAATGATTTGTGAGCACTGTGAGAGAAAATAGGTAAATGTTCCTGGATTTTTTCACCATAGGCACATAAAACACCATTAAATCTTTCAAAAAAAAAAGGTTCATAGTTTTGCTCATTTTTTTGCCACTGTGGTGAAAAATCTAATGCTATCGCAAAATGCGGTTTTTTGATATCGCCAATCTTTCTGGTGCAGTGATCACACTGAGCACTTTCAGGAAAGTGTTATGGCATAAATTTGCTCTTTTGGATGTCCCAACAATGTTCCAGTAGCCCAACTGTCCAAGACACACTTTTTTATTCGAACAAACAGTGGGTTCAAGTCACCCCAGCACTTTTGGGGCCAAAACGGGGTCACTTGACCCCAGGTCTAATTTTGCTGAAAATGTATTGTAATTTGCTTTTTGGCTTTTTCTTTGGCTTTTTCTTGGCTTGGATGACTGGTGGATCTGGATGATCCACCAGTCATCCAAGCCAAAAAAATGACTTCGTCATAGTGTGCTACGAAGAGGAGTATTTTCCGGGCTTTGTGACCTATGTGAAGTCCAAATTTGTTGAAGTTGATGTCATGATGACAATGAGTGGCCCAACGGGATGGAAATGGCCTGAAAAGTCAGACAAACTGTGGTACCCATTGGAGGATGTGATGGAGAGAATTGTTCCACCAAAATCTTCAAATTCCAGAGGTGTGTGTGAAGTTACGGAAATTTAGAAATTCCGGCTGCTTGTAAATGGTCATTTTCCACCATGCCGGAGATCAATTTTGGAGCCAAGCATGTCAAAACTTCACCCATGTGCGTAAATTTTTATTTTTTAAACTTGTTTTGAATCCTTTTCATCAATTTTCATGCCTCTGGAGCCATATTTCAATGCTAAAATGCAGTAGAATGAATTAATGGTCTTCCGCTAGGACTTTCTGGTGTTCTAGCTGCTGCTGCTCCAAAACGCAAGATGCTAAAATAACCATACTTTGCAGGATTTTCAGTGAGGACCAGTGGGACCATTTCCCCCCATGACAGTTGGCACCACTTTCCTCACATTGCTTTTATGAGGAAAGGATCAGAGTGGGTTCATTTGACCCCAAAGCGTGGGGTGGGATGAACCCACCCATTTTTCATGATTTTTTTCAAAGAAGGAATGAAAATTATTTATGTTTGACACTGGCACCTCAGAGTCAACACTGAGACTCAAGTTTCTGAGAGGAAACATGTTTGTAAAATCCCACATGTTTATTGGTGCAATGCCTTGAAGTGAAATAGTGGTCCAAGTCACCCCGCTCTACGGTAACAGTTCCAAAGACCTGTCTGCCACTGAATCTGCTCCATCCACCACATCTTGTAATCGGCTGCATTGTAGAGCACAAGACGAATGAACAGCAAACTCATGCAATTTTGCCTCTGCATTTTATTCATTTTGAGTTCCATTTTCCTCTTTGTTTGCTATCTCTTTCGTTTTTTGGACAGAGAAAACCATACCTAGCCTAAAATTACACATTTCGTTCTGCTGCTGCCTGACATGCTGTATAAAATTGCAGCCCTTGAGCCGCAGTGCAAATGCGGTCGGTGGTAAACCGGTCTTACGCTCTGAAAAAGGTGGTTATCGATTCTGAGATGTGGTGGTTCTGATGCCAAGATTCGGCACATGCGAGTGGATGTGCAGGTCGACAGGTGCTTGGAACGGTCACCCAGTTTTTTCTGAAATAGTATCCCTTTGGCTTTGTTTATTTGTGATTTTAAAATTATGATTCATGTTTTTTCTGATCCCTTTTACGAGCTTTCATTTTCCTCTAGGTAGTAGAACATTTTCCAAGTATTTGAAATGGAATAAACCAGCTTGTTGATTTTTGGTGGGTGGGTAACTCCGAGAGAATTTTTACTCCGCAAGGTATTTTGCTCTGATTATGGACACACCAGTTTTGCATGTACATCCCTTTTTGATAGATCCTCAGCATTGCTCATGTGCTTGGAAATTTATAGTCCCTGGCAAGCATAGACAAGCATGACAGTAGGTATGCAATATGCATTGAGCAGCTACCTGTATTCTTTGATAGAAACAAAGGTGTCCTTG
>JASGXE010011224.1:0-13520 GCA_030068105.1 Sinentomon sp. SZTP_YWyxl
TTAACATGGTAAACATATTGAACAAACGGTTAAGAAGGCCTCCCAAACTTGCAATTATATTTTCCGAAACTTAAAGTTTGCATTCCCGCAGATAAAAAAAAGTTGCATACGCGTCGGTTATTTTGCCTGCACTGGAGTATGCCTGTGCAGTCTGGAACCCCGCCAAAATGTGCGATATAAAATCCCTCGAAAGTGTCCAAAGGCGTGCTGCTAGGGCTATTTCTGGTAAATATGAGCGAACCGCAAGTGTTTCCCAGATCCTCTCACAACTTAATTTATCATCTCTGCAACAACGGCGGAACGCCCATTGCCTTCAACTTTTTGCCAACATCGTTTCTGGTTCTCTTGATTTTCCCATGCCATCGTCCTATTCGTTAAAACCTACACAACGGCGAACTGACAATGGTCTTAGTTTCTATCACCCACTAGCAAAGCGCTCTTGTTATGCTAATTCTTTCTTCCCTGCAACTATTTTGAAGTGGAACAGCCTTCCCCGTAATTCTCCACTCATAAGGAACGCTACCGCTCGGGTCTCCCGCACCAACCCAATTGTGTTAAACTGATTTTTTTACCATTTCACTGGTTTTTACTTGTTTTGACTGCAATTGACTTTTCTATTCTTTTGTAAATGTCTTGTTCTTGCTTGCAGTGCCGATCGTGCCACTGCACTTTTTGTCTTAAATTAAATTAAATTAAATTAAATTATGGCCATGGCGTGGGTATACCAAGACCACATTCGTGTTGTCTCATTATTTCGAGGAGTTAACGGTAGCAAGTGGGCATGACAGACGGGACAAGACGCCAAAAGCAAGTGGTTTCTCAAGATCGACTTTTTTCTTTTTCGCTTCATCTCGGACTTTTGCATTGTGCCTTCAGTGGACAACTCATTCAATCGCTGACTTGAATTCGTAAACGATTGCCGCTGTTTAAGACGACCTTCTGGATGAGAACACCAGCGACTTGACATTTCGACGCTTCTGATATTTATTTGTGAAACTCGATATTTTTTATGAAGTTTTCGGCAAAAGTTCGACAATTTGAACATTTTTATAGGCTTTTTGAGAATCTCTTGTTGTAAAGTTTAGGCGTCTCCTTTTGGATTATATTTTGCTCGTGTGCGAATTCCCAACAAGCAATTAAAATTGCGCCTTACTTTAGGTATAGTTGCTATTAGAATTTTGGACAATCTGCTTAAAATCACCGTTGTGGTTGTGACAGGGCATCCATGCACTGAGCAGGGATGCAGTTTTGAATGCAAACCAACATTGAAACTTTTTGGGAGGTACCAAGGATCGAACCCGGGACCTCAAGCATCATCCATTTTTTGCAGATCTGCGGATCAACACGGGCTACGACGAAACGCTTATATTTGAAGTCCAAAATGCCACATTCGTGTCAAGAAGAGTGAATTGATTGAAAAGAAAACTCTCTCCCCACTTTCAATTCTCAAAATTATTCCAGTTTTACTCCTCCTATCACACACTTTTATAAAAGCGATACGGCTATGATCGCCAATTCTCATAATCATTTTTTCAATTTACAAAATCTTTGCAGTTCCAATGTCAATAACAGCAAGCAAATACTTTCGAAAATTGCAGTGCTGCAGTGGGGAGAAACACCATACATATGTGTCAGGTCGAAGGTGATTGATGGTCGATTTATTTCAGACGCAGGGTAACCAGAAACAGACGAATTGACAGATCAATCTTGAGTTTGTTCGTCGTGACATCAAATTGAGCAAATAGCGGAGGATATTCGTAGCTGCTTTGATTAATGATGTCCAACGAAGAGATGGTGGAGTGTCTACAAATGCCTGCCTGACATCAAATTTGTTCGGGATCGACGAGGTTGCATCTATCTATTGTTGGAGTGTGAAAGGTTGCTGGTGAGCATGAGCGCAAACATTTCACATTAGCTTGCTTGTATTAATCATGCTTGGTTTTTTTTATTTTTTTGCGGAAAACTGTGTCGCGCAGATTAGGTAACCAAATAATTGATAATCTCTTTTATCCAAGTGCAAACTTTCTTCTATTAGCTTGTTAACGCATATTCATTGTTTGTTGACTGCGACCAACTTCAGTTTTTAAGGATTTCCTATTGATGCAGTTCCATTATTTCGAATTAATTTTGGACCGAATGTGCTTTGATCCAAATTGCGTTTTCACCAACTTGCTTGATACCAATATAAAGCTTAATCATGTCCTAGATAAAGGCATTTATCTATCTGCTTTGGTTTTCAAGATATTAGCCAAATTCCATTCACTCAATTTCTGTCTCCCTCGAAACACATCTCTGCAAATAATGTGAAGTTACCCAGAAAATTCTTTTCCCCAAAATAATCAGATTGCTTTCCATGAACTGATTTCAACTTCCTCCGAAAAAATTACTCTTAAACAATCGTGTTCACTACCAGCGATCGAATTCGTTTCCCCGTTTGACATCTGCAACCCGCAATTCATTTCTGCGACTTAAACTTCACCTCAAAAAAAAAACCACGCCATGATTGTAGTCGACACAGAAGTTTCTCAATTTGATTTCAAGTTTTCGTTTATTGCTTAACCCATTTTTCCCTTCCTTTACAGCACATTTCGTAATGTTGCCATGCAAATGAAAATGAGTTTCGGATTTTTTTTTATGTTTTAAAAACAATGGGTAAATATGAGTGCGAGTCCAAGCTATGCAACATTCACGTGCTAATGCCGAGCAACTGGTCTAAAGAAGAATAACATACCAAAAAAAACGGCAGTATAACCATATTTTCAGTTCTAGGTTTAGACCAACCAACCAACCACCACCACAGTAGGTATGTAAAATGCAACACACATCACATGTCGGCTCTGCTCTTTGCAGCTTGTGAATATGGACAACAATTTCTTCTCTGTCCTGCTTTTTGATCAGTGATCCACTTTTGAATCCAATTCAATTGCATGACTCGCAGGTCGCGCGTTTTATCATTTGATACGCATCGATTCAGAAACATCCAGCACGTAATGTTCTCACCCATAAAACGTGCAGCTTTACGTTGGACTCTTTCTATTTAAGCGGAGACATTGCGTTCATGTAAATGCCATACAAATCTTTTTCACAAAAAATCAAAGGGTTAAGGATAATGTTTTTATTTCCACATCCGAGCATCTACTGTCCGAAAAGTGTCCCTGCCATCGGGTAGTGTTCTTGACTCATTATATAAGAAATAACGATTCCATTCCCTTCTTGTTCTTTTTTTCCACCAGTTTTCGTCTCAAATCTAACTCCTATGTCTAATTTACTATTTCCAGGAGGATAATATGGGCACATTGGCCCCCACTGATAGCTTCCGGTCCTACGCAAGAACGTATCATCTGCGATGCGAAAAAGAGATGACGATTACAAAATTGACGCTTGTCAAATTAGCACCAGATTTCAACATCCTCAGCTTCTTCACTCCCATGATACCATATTGGTTTTGAAGGATTCTCCAACCCCAGCAGTCCAAAAGAGGTACTCATGCCATCACACTTAGACTCACACATATGCAACACAACTACGGGGGTCATTCACAAAGTTTTGAACCCAACAGGGAAGAAGGCATTTTTGGGTAATTTTGATGCCTTGGCATTGAAGTTTGGTTCTTTTCAGAACTTTCCGCCAATTTTCAGTTTGATCAATCATTGATTTTTTATTTTATGGCATTTTCAAAAAGAGCTCCAGAAAGTCAGAAACGGACAAAAACTGTGAATGAGAAAAAACAACTTTTTGGACGAAGGTGCATTTTTGGTTGAAAGTCTGGCAAATGTGGCCTTTGGCAACATTTCTGTCCAGGGGATGATCCACTGGAACTCTCCCCACTTTCCAAGGGAGTTCAGAAATTTTTGAACTCCAAATGCATTTTCGAAATTTGACAAAAATGGATCTTCGACCAAAAAGTTGCTTTTTCTCATTTTCCATTTTTGTCTGATTCTGACTTTCAGGAGCTCTTTTTGAAATGGTCATAAAATAAGAAGACAATGATGGTTAGTCCTGAAAATTAGCAAATAGCTCCATAAAGGACCAAACTTCAATGCAAAGGGATCAAAATTACCCAGAAATGCCTCCTTCCATGTTAGGCTCAAAACTTTTTGAACGCCCTCCGTATATTATGTTGAATATGAGCGCAACCCCTAAAATAAAGAAAGTTCATGCTCCTGCCAATTTTCAAAGGCTGCAACCACGCACGATATGTTTTGATGTGTGTTGCGTGCACGTGAAAATAGTCAGGGGTAAAAAGAAGATCGCCCAAATTTTCGATGCATTTTGCTTGGAGGTTTGAGATTTATATTCAAACGCTTTTACTAGTGTCTACTTAGAGCTATTTTTCTCAATGAGGTTGAGGGTTAGTTATTAGATTTTTATCAGAGCTGCTTCTCCGTGGTCTCTTTTATATTGGAAGTCATGATCATCTATTTATTGTTTACCCTTTTTAGGTCTAGAATAATGATGGGATTGCTCAGTCTTTTATTTCGAATGCTGTCGAAATTGCTGTCGGAATGCTGTTGAAATGCTGTTGGAATAAAATCGTCAGGCAGATGTTCGCCACAGTCTTTTATTTCGAATGCTGTCGAAATTGCTGTCGGAATGCTGTTGGAATAAAATCGTCAGGCAGATGTTCGCCACAGTCTTTTATTTCGAATGCTGTCGAAATTGCTGTCGGAATGCTGTTGGAATAAAATCGTCAGGCAGATGTTCGCCACAGTCTTTTATTTCGAATGCTGTCGAAATTGCTGTCGGAATGCTGTTGAAATGCTGTTGGAATAAAATCGTCAGGCGGCCCAAATTTTCGATGCATTTTGCTTGGAGGTTTGAGATTTATATTCAAACGCTTTTACTAGTGTCTACTTAGAGCTATTTTTATCAATGAGGTTGAGGGTTAGTTAGACTTTTATCAGAGCTGCTTCTCCGTGGTCTCTTTTATATTGGAAGTCATGATCATCTATTTATTGTTTACCCTTTTTAGGTCTAGAATAATGATGGGATTGCTCAGTCTTTTATTTCGAATGCTGTCGAAATTGCTGTCGGAATGCTGTTGGAATAAAATCGTCAGGCAGATGTTCGCCACAGTCTTTTATTTCGAATGCTGTCGAAATTGCTGTCGGAATGCTGTTGGAATAAAATCGTCAGTCAGATGTTCGCCACAGTCTTTTATTTCGAATGCTGTCGAAATTGCTGTCGGAATGCTGTTGGAATAAAATCGTCAGGCAGATGTTCGCCACAGTCTTTTATTTCGAATGCTGTCGAAATTGCTGTCGGAATGCTGTTGGAATAAATTCGTCAGGCAGATGTTCGCCACAGTCTTTCGGAAGCTATGCATTCTTATGAGAGTCATATGAACAATGAGTTGAGTGGATTGGTGGTTAAAGTAAAAGGAGTTTTCAAAGACGTGGAGCGCATAGAGTATTCGTTGAGCTTATCGTTTAAAAGAGGTTTTAAAACAATGTTTGAAATAGTTGACAGAGTGGTGCAGGATGTCCACACAGTCCAGAAGAATGAGGCATTAACCGCATGTTAATATGGTGTTATTCCAACCCCGGTTATAACCCACGAGCGGCTAGCAAATGATTTGCGAGCGCTTGAGGGAAGATTGAAATTTCATGGATATAACCTTGCTATTCCTGTTGCAGGGACGTCGAATTATTTTAACATTAAATCGACGGAGTGCATTGTCTCGAACACAACATTGCTGATTACAGTTCGAGTTCAGATAGTAAAGATTGATAGAACTTGGATATTTTTTTTGAGTATTTCCCTACACCATTTGCTTTTGAGAACCAGACTTGTTTGTTGACAAATATGGGGTCAGTTGCAGCCATTTCAGGGAACGAGTTGAGAGTTATTTCAGATGCTCAGCTGTTAGATTGTCAGTATAGAGAGACAGGGTTGTGCAAAGTTCCACGCTACTCAAAATCTTTTTTGGAAAATTCATTGTTCGCGGAAAAAATCATTTTTCGCGAATAGCGTAGAAGAAGTGACAAAACATTGCAGCATGACTTACTCTAGATCAACACACACCCTCATTACGGAAGCTAAATCAACTCTCTATTACGTCACTTACTCATCTTGGCCGATGAAATTTTATTGCAACAACGCACTTGAAAAGGAAATTGCGGTCTTACCAGCGGTTGGCAGTTTGCAAATTCATTTGCCATGCAAGTGTGAGGTTCACATGGGAGTTAACGAGTCTCAAAAATTGAGATTCTAGCAGCACTTCTTTGAACCTTTTCTAACAGATTTGTTTTCGCGAGATTCTAGCAGCACTGTGCTTTGAACCTTTTCTAACAGATTTGTTTTCACGAGATCCTAGCAGCTCTGCTTTGAACCTTTTCTAACGGATTTGTTTTCGCTAGATCCAAGCAGCTCTGCTTTGAACCTTTTCCAACAGATTTGATTTCGTGAGTTTCAATGGTGTGTTGCTGCTAGATACCTCACACAACCCTTTTCTCAGCTTGATATTTCCTTTTTCACACGTCTCCGTCGCGGAGCGAAAATTGAAATTTTCACATCTGCTCATTTCTTGTCTGCGTCGATTTTAAACTATGCAATTGCACTTTGAACAATATCCGCACGGTAGTTCCGAACAGTGGGTCCAACCAAGGTTCAACGATGAGTTTCAAAAGTTCATGGTGTGCATATTTTATTTCAGAACGGACCATCAGCGCCGAGGTAGGCCTTGGACAGCCTGCCAAGAACCATCAGCGTCGAGAATCGGAAAAGGAGTCGTCATTTGGTTGGACACTTTGAACCAATAATGTCATCAACTCAGCAGTTCTGATTCGAGGAAGCAGGAGCTATCAAGCTAGAAGTTGGACAGTTTCGTACTGCGGTTAGTGAGCATTGGAAAGGACACATTCGCAAAAACAGTGCAGCGTTTCAGAAGAGTCGGAAAAGCCAGAGAACTTGAAGAGCGTATTTCGGAAAATTGCGCCTGCAATTTAAAAGAGGTATGCAATCCTCATAGATGCGAGTGATTTGTGTAGCGAGATTTGGAAAAGGGAAACGACACAAACTAAACCATTGTAAACTGATTGTCGTTTGCCCTCACGTTTGCGTTGATGGATGACTTGAAGGAGAATGGACGAACAGTTGGAGGAAGGATCACTTCCGTTGCAGTATGGATTCGGAGGATGCGACCTATCGTCGGTGGAAGCGTTTGGACACTTATACGTGGAGGAGGCGTCGAAATTCGCGGCCATTTCAGGGATGACGAGTTGGATCATATTTTCAGGGATCATAATTTCATATTTTCAGGGATCATAATTTCAGGGATAACGAGTCGATTTGAGTTGGATCATATTTCTTATTATTTTTAGTTAAGGCCACCCCCCATAATTTGTTTTTTCTTCTTTTCTTCCCCCACCCCTTCCCAGTTTCAAATTTTCTTTTGCGGGAGTCAAAATCCTCAGATTTTCTCAGAGTTTGCACATGGTAGGGATTGATCTCTCAATTGGGTTTCGAACTCTCGAACTTTCGGTGTGTCGGCATTCGTCTATGAGGTACGATCCTAAGATGCCCATGCTCTTATACTTTGAATTTCTGTGTGTCTGTGCTTCAAGCGCTCTCACCTGCTCAGTGCCAGAACCAAAACTTTTTCTGTGTGTCTGTGCTTCAAGCGCTCTCAACTGCGCAGTGCCAGAACCAAAAATTTTTCTGTGTGTCTGTGCTTCAAGAGCTTTCAACTGCGCAGTTCGATGTTTTCAAAGTGGTCAAATTTGGGATTCAAAGTTGAAACTCAAGTGGTCAAAGTTGAGAACTACATGTCTCCACCTCTAACTATTGCATCTGGAGTCAGACCCTTCGAGGAGTAGAGTCCCCTTAGTATTTTTATGGTGACTGCCCGTCCCAACTCACGCCAACAAAGGGCGCTTGCAGGTTTCGGACTGACAGAGGCGTGGTTAGCAGCACCTTTAATTTATATACCGCCACTCCAGCTAGCGTTTGCATGGCGGTGGGCAAGAGCATTGGGTTAAAGGGAGAGGCTTCAGTTCGGCAACGGCCCGGTCGATCCCGGCTCAGGCTATCTCAAGTTCGGGTCACGGCAAAATCATCCAAGCTTTGCTTGGGAAAAAATTCCGGCTTTGCCGGTTTTCAAACCTGCCTTCTTGGCAGTCTTCCCCTGCCTTTTCCAGGCAGTTTTAAATCTGCTTCCTTCGAGCAGTTTTCCGGGCCTGTGGCTCCGGTTTCAAGGCCGTCCCGCATGAGCTTCACCCGGCCGCGGCAGCGAACCAGCGCCTTGCTTTCCCAGGCACCTCTCCGGCACTCGGCTGATAGGAAAGGCCAACATGGGCGAGTGCCTTCATATACGAAAAAATAGGATATTTCAAATCGCAAACTGCCGATTCAAGGCGAGTTTTATTCACGCCGAGCAGTTCGCAGATCAGGGCTTGATAACGCCCGCAAATGAAAATAATGAAAACAGGACAGGATGTCCGCAAAGAGCAGTATGCTCTTGCAACCCCCAAGACTGCATTTTGAGTCCATTGCTGTTTGCAACCTTATAGGTACCTCTTAATTTGTTTTGTTTTTTTTTCACGAATCATCAGCCCATCTCCGAACCTTTTCTAAAATTGGATTATAGGGATTTGACAATTAAAAGTTTCTTCTTTCACTTAGTTCATGGATTTGTTTTCTTTTTGCACTTAGTTCATGGGGTGCATCTTTTCTCTCAGATAAAGGGCACGATTACACACTAGTATCATTTCAGATAGGCTGCCCCAATATCTATATTCTTCCACAACAAAATGTGCAGAACGGCACCGAATGCTTCGAAGTATTTTAATTTGATGTGAGTAAAGAATTCCTATACTCTTCAAGCGCTCTCAACTGCGCTATGCCAGTTCCTAAAATCGAAATTTTCACATCTGCCCATTTTTAGCTGCTGCTCAAATTTCTGCATCTATTTTTTCTTTGGGCTGCTCTGCTCTGAGATTTACATCTGCCCTTTTTTTGCACACTCAAATTTCTGCGTCCAGTTTTTCTTTGGGTTGCTCTGCTTGAAGATGTTGTTGGTTTGTCCATTCTCTCAAAACTTTATCTTTCTATGTGCTCTTCAAGCGCTCTCAACTGCGCTGTGCCAGTGCCGAAAATCGAAATTTTCACATCTGCTCATTTCTTGCTTGCCGAAATTTATGCACCGATTTTTCTTTGTTTGCTTCTGCTTTTGTTTTATCACAAGTGCTGTTGATCTCTCAAAACGATTTTCTACGGAAGGTTTGTTCTTATGAGTTTTCCATCCTCGATTTACTGTCCAAGGGCTCGATTTTTTTTTGGACTGGTTGCGGTTCCGAACCAACCTTTTGCTCTTGAATATTTGTTTTGGTTTGCCCATGATCTGAGACTCTTTGACTTTCTGACTGCTTCAGGCGGCGCTCTCAACTGCTCTGTGCTTACTTTTCTGAGGGGTTACGCTCGAACTTCTCGTTTGACATGAGGATTGTCCTCGACGGAGTGATCCTTGGAACTGCTGCCAGTGTGTTTGCCCACGATCATCTGAGACTTCGACTTTCCTTTTTTGGACTCTTCAGGCTGTGCTGCTCTCAACTGCTCTGTGTGCTGACTTCTCTTTTGTTTTGAGCTATCTCTTCTCGCTCGGCGTGCGGGCCCGGTCCTGCACGTTTGCATCTGGGAGCCGTTTTTTGGACTCTTCGAGCGGTGCTGCTCTCAACTGCTCTGTGTGCTTACTTCTCTTTTGTTTTTAGCTCTCTCTTCTCGCTTATCGTGTGGGCCCGGTCCTGCACGTTGGCGTCTGCACGCGGGATTGCGCTTAGCCATCTGGGATCCTTTTTTCTACCCTCATCGACGACGATGAGCTTGTGCTCCAGGAATTAGAGAATCGCTTTAGAGAATTCTGCTTTTATCCTGTCTGGTGTTTCCTCTGGCTCATCTCCCTCTCAGTCAGCCTTACTCCACTACTTTCATACTCAAGCTCCAACTTTTGGGGAATTCCGACCCCTAAACCTATACCAGGGGGTTTGACCCGCAACCCCGTTGGGGATGCCGTCCCAATTCGGACATTGATGGCCCACGGCGGCCATCAGTATGGCACTGCACAAAATCCCAAGTTGGGTCCAAATCCCTGGGGAGAAATTTGACAAAAAGGGTTCTTGGAGTGATAAAAAAAGAAAGAGGACGGTGCGTGAAAGAAAATTTTTGTTAGAAAAAAAACGCGTGACAAATAAAGTTTTGACGAAAAGAGTGGGAACTCCACAGTTAAAAAAAAAACAATTTCCGACCTATTTATCGAACACGACTGCTCATGCAGGAAAAAGATTACGATGAATTAAACTTAGCGAATCGGAGAAGCCTCGCGTCTTTCGTCCGGGTAGCCAGTTTACAAACCCTGCCGCGACTTTAGATGGCAGGCCGAGGCCTCAAGCGTGCTTTGTTTTTTCCGAGAGGGGACAGGGTTAGGTCAGGTTGATAGCTTTATAGGTAAGAAAGAAAAATATTTTTTTCTTGCGAGTGAAGGGCCCCCCAATCGAGCATTCTTGCACAAAATGCTCTCCGCCACCTGAAGTCGCGGCAGGATTTTTAAAAACGTGTCCGGGCATTGAGTTCGAAAAAACGGGGTGGGGGAATTTCACTCCGGTATTAAAGCAACGATTTTTGATGATTAAAAGGTGCTTAAGAGGCCGCAAAACATGAAATGTTTTGAACGTCACAAAAATAATTTGTGTTCGGAATATTTTTAACAAAAATCATCCCAATGGATTTCCCAAGATGACCCAATTTCAAGCGTTTGCATCACCGGCCGGTTAATATCAAATTTGCCATAAAATTTTAGCGCTCTTTCGACAGATTGGTGAAGCGCACCATTTTATCCTAAGAGCGGCATTTCGTGCGGGGATGATGCCGAGCGTTCCCAGTGCCCCCCAGAGTTTCCAGGGAGTGCGCTTCTGGAACCACGCAGGGCGAAGGAATCACTCTCCCTTGACTTTCTAGAGAGATGGTGAGTTTGCGCTCGGGAAATGAATAATCACATTCACCGGCTGCTGTGAAAGGACAAATGGTGGGTCAGATGGCCACAGATTTCAATGAATTTGGTGTCAAAAGATGGGCCAGAAATTGGTGCACATCTTTGCAGCAAGTCGATCCCATGTTGCAACGAAATTTTGTGATGCAGTCCATTTTTCCAACGAAAGGGCGGAATTTTTGAACGTCTCGGAAACGGGCTTTGAAATTGAAAACGTTTTCGAAATTTCACAAATTGAAATGTCGAAATGTCTTCATGAAATGGAAATCTGCATTCTATTGGCTCTTTGACACCAAAATTATCCGCATCCGTCCAAACTTTTCAAATGCGAACAGTTTTTAACTGAAAAACGAGGTCCCGATGAGTGGGATTTTGCAGCGCTTTTTAGGAGGTACTTTGGATGATGGAGACTGGAAAGAATTCCGAATTCTCCCATCTTTGTCCTGACAGTCTCCCGCAAGCATCATCGGGAGTGGGGGGGGGGGTTGAGTGGGGTGGGGTTTCTCCTTGCTCTTTCCAGCCCATCGAAAGCCCATCGACTGTCCACTGAAGCCGACTGCCCTCGACTGTCCACGCATAGTCAGCCATTTTGTGAAGTCCTCTTCTCTCGACTCTCTCTGGGTGGTCTCCAATCCTCCTCTTCGCCTGCTGTCGGGCACGTTCTCAAAGGGGCAAACAGTACAGTGATTTGCCAAATAAATGTTTCACAAATGCAGAAGGGGAATGGAATTTATGATTTTCCATTTGCAAAATAATTATTGTCCGCATATTGATTGGTTTCAGTGGGACAATAACCGAACCACGATATGGTTTTCGGTCAAGACCACATTTATGTTGAAACATCTGGTCAACATGAAAATGAAAATTGATTGAAAATTAATGAAAAACATGAAAACATGAAAAACATGAAAATTAATTATTTGCATTTTGCAAATGGTATCAAACACATGCTAAACCTCTTTGGGGGTTCGAAGAAATCTCAATTCGAACAATGCGGCATTCGAACTTTAAAAGCCAGACAAATGGGCACAGAACTCTGACCGTGGGGAGCTCGGAACAAATAGGTAATTCTCACCATATTTTCTTTCAAAATTGTTTTCGTGCCGTCAAGCATCACAGAAACCCAAAGCATCAAAAGAGCAGCAAAATTTAATGTTGGTGTTTGGGATTATGCCAACACAAAAACCATTGCGCAACAAACTGTTCTGATATTTTTCAGTCATCGCACTCGATGCAAACGACATTCGATCGAAAAGCCACTCGAACCAAACAATTCGCAATCGTACAAACTGACTGAAAACACAGAGAAACTCGGACGAAATGCAACGCGAACGAAAAAAAACTGTGAAGAAAGCAATAAATATTCGGAATAAAACGTAATGGCAAATCTTCATTCTGACTGAGGACATTCGAAACCATAACGTTCAAACATTCGGCCAAAAATTCATCCGACCTGAGAATAAATAACGTTCAATCCTTCTCTTCCCCCGATCCATTTTTTTTTTCAAATGAAAACCATCTCCCTTTCACTTTGCAGGTTCAGGTGAAACCTTTTTTGCAAACGACTGTACTCCACCTTCTCCTGTGTCAGACAAACAGAAGCTGCTTGATTGTCCTCTCTTGCATTGTTGGATGTGAATGTGATCTTGTCCAAATCTCTCCTGTCTGTCCTAAAATCTAGCCCCTGCCTCCACATGCTTTTTAAATGGGATATTACACCCACCTGACAGGAGAGAATTATTTAGTGCGGATAATGCTGGGTTCGATCCCAACGCATCTGATAATCAAAATTTCAACCCAGACAATAGTGGACCACATCTGCCGCTTATCGACAAGCCAATGGCATCAACATCAACCCTTGCATAATGGTAGAAAATACTCGTCAAGGACACAATGTAGACCGCAGAAATCAAAATTTAAACTGGCAGGTCCTTCAATAGATGTCAAAAGACAATAATCCTAATACAGCTCTCACTTAAATTGACTACATGTGAATAACATATCATTATTTTTTTCTGGTGAATCCATCTATCCATGTTGGCGGTCCGAATGCCGATCCATGCAAAGTTTTTTTTATACCTACAGGTTCTTTTATTTGTATTGGAAAGAAGAAACTCCTTTGGGGAATTTTCTTCCGACTGCTTTGCGAAATGTAGGATTGAGCCAAAAAAGTCACCCATTGCAAACTTGGAGTCCTGTGATATTCTTCTGGGTGCGCCTTTCTTGGTTCAGATGAATGCAAAATCAGGTATCGCAGAAAAGAAATGAAATTCTCATCGAAAATGAACGTTTTTTTGGTAGTCACACCGGCCGTCCGTCATGCAGAATTTTCGAAGACGGCATTTGTGTCCAAAAATCGCCTATACAGGGTGTCCCGAAAACATTTCGCCAAAATTCGTGGAGATGTTCCTGATGTCAAAACAAATCGAAATTGATCAGTAAAATTTGCTCCGGACCCCCATTTTCCATGTAATAACCCCACAAAAGTCCCCCCAAAATGGACCCTTTGGGGGTATTCATGGGGGAGGTAAGATTTCAT
>JASGXE010011225.1:0-14193 GCA_030068105.1 Sinentomon sp. SZTP_YWyxl
AAATTTGAAAATTTTTGGGGGGGGGGGGTCTGGGGCAAATGTTGACCTTATCCATTCGGAAGCTTGCCACGTCTTTGACACGAGTCCAGGAAGAGGCACAACATAGCCTTTTTGTTGCTGCAAAAATTGAAACCTTTTTCAAGCTGCGGGATCAATTATTTCACGGAAAACAATTGAGTGGTGTTGGACAAAAGGGTACTGTCACACGGGCGTCTCGCTCTGATTAAGAAAAATAATTACAAAGAAATGTACAGGGTGTCTTATGGAGGAACGACGAGAAATAGGTTGCGGCAGAATTTGTGTTTTTCACATTTAACTGTTGCCTCCGAAAGTTTTTCTTTCTTTCTCTTTACTTTACTTTTACGCAGGCGGTGGAAATTAAAGCGCCAGATTTCAACAGGGCTTTCTGGAGCTGTCAAAGATTTTGACCTCGGCGATAAAAGGGGATCTTTAATTTCTGCAGCATGATGGAGTTTTTGCCAAAATCTGAAAAGTCACAATTTTTTACATGCATGGGTATAGTAATTCCGCCGCCACTATACGCGTAAAAACAATACGCGTACTTAGTGCTGAACGAATGGCAAGGACATATTCTTTTACCAGCAGGTTTTGGTTATCTCTGTGGTAACTTTTGTGGCACATCTGGCTTAAAACTCGTAAACAAAGCGAGGTTTGGAGAATGTCGATAAAATTTTTCCGAAGAGCATCAGGCCAATCTTCACTTGCTTTTTGGGTGGGAAAATGGCAAGAACTTCTGGACAGTCACAGAAAGAATAATGACTACCTTCATACAATTGCCTACATTGGATCATGGGAGACATTATTATTGCCTCTGTGGCTGTACATGTAAGTGCAGAGTGCATTTTTAAAAGGGTACACCGCCACATTTTGGTGAATCTCCAATTTCTTTACAATCTCTCATCAGAGAAGGCTACGTTGCAATTAAAATTTTGCTGCAGGACCTGTGGAGAAGCGATAAAGGAATGGAAGTTCTGACTGTGCAAATGCTCCAATCTTGCAATTGTACCAGTAAACGTTTTCGTCAATCGGTAAGCCTGAAATTCTAAAACCGGAAAATCCGCCCTGTGCTATACGAGCACATTTTACAGAGATGCACTGATGCCGAAACAGTGGATTTAAACCTAATTTACAGGTCACCCTGCTGCATTATGCATTTGCTTGTAAGCGATGCTCCTGGACAATTTCGTTGGCTCTGCGCAGGGTATGGAATGCGGAGCCTGGAAAAGATCCATGGTTCACAACAGCCATGCATCCACAGAGAATATAAAGCCAGACACGTTCACTTCACCGTCATTGGCGTCGAGATGCAGAAGCACAGGGCTGCAGACACGTGTCAGGCTTCATTGTCTCTGTGCAAAGCTACGATCGTCTTTTAATTATTTCAGAGCATGAAAAACTTCACGTAAAAAAATTCATTCGCAGATTAAAAGTGAACGTGCTTTTTGTCTGTTTCTTTTTTCAGGCAGAGCATCGAATTCCGTGTTTTCTCTGCCTTCGGTCGAAAGAAAGAAAAGAAAAGGTCGTCCACTTGTCCAAATGGCATGCACTCACTGAAACAAGCACTCACTGAAACTGGATACCTGCCGACATCTAAAAAAAGCTGAACTGGACGAGTTTTCACAGAAGTTCAAGTCATCATCATCATCATCATCATCATCATCGTGGAGTCATATGGACTGATAGCCATTCGGCTGGTGGTCCGACCATTTACCTTGTTGCACACACCTTGGGCTCGCAAGGAGAACTATGCCCCATAATCGTAGCCCATTTCTGCTCTGCATTCAACTGAAACAAGTCGCCAAAGCAGGATAGGAAGATGAGGACGAAGTATAGGTACGATAGGATAGGTTAGGATAGGTGTGCTAGGATAGGTTAGGTTGGGTTAGGCCAGGTTAGGTTTAGTTAGCTTTAAGTATATCAGAGAGCAATGGTGATAACTCGTCCAGTTCAATGTCGACAGGTATTCCGAATTGGGGTTCTTGGGGTTCTTTGAAAGTTAAGCAACAGCGATGATATCAGAAGTCTCTTCAAGTCTCTTCAACCAGGGTAAACTTTTTGTGACAATAAAAAAATAAATAATAAAGAATCTCATTCCATGGGTCTATGAAATACTGAATTGCTCCGGATATGCTTTGAAACGAACATCGATCGCAGATTTTAGATCGAAAATTATCCTGCGAGGGGGTGACTGCGCATTCTTTCTTGAAGTTTCTTATAAAGTCCTCAACGCAATTATTGAAAGATAATCGCCGAATGCGGGACTCGAACTCCGACTCTTCTGTAATTTTGGATCACTAGTCGCACGCCTTACTCACTCGGCCATGATGGCAAGGCACGTCATTCATGATGGGAGATGAACAAACTGGTTGTAACTTTGCATTTCTCAAAAATCCTCAAATCACATTGGTAGTTTGGTATTGTCTTGACAATGACCCAAAAATAGCGATATGATTTTTTTAAGAACCCAATTTTCGGCGCCGACGGTAGTTTCAAGTCATTTGGATTTTTACAGAGCACCTCGATGTTATCTGACAAGCGCATTGAACCCTGATTTTTCCAATCTCTGTGCGCCTCAAACAGTGGGCACAAGTTTGTCTGCGCGCACTTATTGCAGTATTAAACTGAATACCGAAAGAGAAAAGTTGAAAAGTTTCTTTCATGGAAAACACTTTTTCATACATCCAATGCCAATGCTGAAGGCCCACAGAGGGATCAAATTGAGGGGGGCGGTACGCGGTGGTGCAAAGTACCACTACACAATTGGTACTTATTGTTGAGGCATATGACGTTCCACCCAAAACGTACCAGTGGTATCTATGCTATTTTGGTCAAAATTGCTTCATAAAACTCATTATCGCGCAAATCCAATTTTTGGCTAAACCAGCCGTTTTCAAGGGACTTTTGCATCCTGTGTGCCAATGTGTTTTTCTAAAGTATGCCCTCGCTGACTAATTTCATGCCGTGACCCTGACTTCTCGGGTCAACCTTCCACACCCTCGGATTGTGTGCTTTGGTCCTGATCCTCACGGATCTTTCCTCTGTTCCTCTCCCAAACAATAACTTTAATGCATTCCCGGAAATAGGGCCAAAAGAGGCGTTGCCAAAACTTTCTCTGTTCTGGAGCGATGGCGAACACTTCATGCGAGCTAACACTTTTCATCTCGTCTGCCTGAGCAGTACGTGAGCAGGCATTGAATAAAAGCCAGGCGGAAACTTGTCATTGATCTTACCTTTCCTACGGCCTACAAGCCAGGCCTGGCCCTGGTCGAGCTGGTCTTGGCAGTCTTTTCCGGCTTGTTATCACGCTTGTCACTTTTGCTCATTTTTGCACGCTTTGAAACTCCGGGGCCACGCAAATATTCAAACTGCTCAGGGGTCGAATGGACATATATGCTCAGTTTCATTACGTCGGAGAAAATTAGATTCATTTTTCAAGGACCACTTAAAGGTGACGCTAACTAATGGGACCTGCTGCACAGTACTGGGTGGACTGAGAATTTTCTACCCGGTCCGATAAAAGATTGTTATCTAAAATGGCCGTCAAAAACTGGAGACGGTTACAGACGCTAAGACACAACGATAAGGTTACAAGAGCTCAATGGTCCTTATGGCAACTGCTTGTGTGATAGAACTTTTTTGTGTTTTTTCAACTGCATACAATTCCAAGTCTCTCAGAGACAACCAAAACTCCTGGAACATACAAGAACTTTCAAAGGTCTGGATCAGTGGCCATCAAATTTCAACAAAGGCTTGATGCAACCGCCTCATACGAGTGTCATGATGTTTTGCAGCGCATTTTTCCATTCATTACAAATGACCCCTGAGTTAATAATGGGCTCCTATGTTCGAAGACATAAATGGTAAGAAGTGTATTTCCCCTGTGTTCACACCAAATCTTGTCTTGTCCCAAGTACCAATCGTATACTGCACGATAAAGAACAGGAATTCCAAGAGATGCCGGAATTATTTTGGCTTACCCTGTCCAAACAAAGTAGGATGGGACACCAGCAAATAAACAACCGGTATGAGCAATTATCATGCGAATGTCGGGGAACTCAGTCGGAGGGTCTCGAAACTCCCAGAAGCAAATAACCTATCTGCTGCCCGTGAGCAGTGATCTCGACAAAAATGTTCTTTGCAAATACCTTTACAGATGATGCTGGCTCACCGGAGGCAACTTCTAGAGGTGAACATCCTGGGTTATTGTGACTAGAAATATCCGCGACTCTGCGGTTGCATAAGTCGCATCTCATTACATTTATTTGAGAATGAATTTAAAACAATCTCCATGCGCAGAGAGATGGTTCTGTTTTCCCAAACGCATTCCACAAGATTTGCAGATAAATCGCGAGATATGCCCCAACGACAAAAATGTATTTTCCAGCCTGCATCTACTTCGATTAGCGGTTTCACCTCCGCAATTAAAGTGGGGATAGAAATAAATAAAGTGAGAAGGAATTGTTTTGGAGGAGGTTGCAGATGAAATCGATTGATGCCAGAAAGTCTCTCGCTGGGCCCTTCTGTCACTCAAACTCATACTCACTTCCTTTTTTCCCAAAAACTATTGCGGATTGGAACTCCCTGCCGGGGAACGTGGTCCAGTCGCCCTCCCACACCACCGCTGTCAAACATGTGTGAAATGCTCCTTCGATAATTTCCCAGACAAAATTGATTTCTTATTACGTAGTGTCTCCTTTCGTTGTGAAAATTCGGTGGCGAATTTGCTTGGAGTGACTTGGAACGACGGCACAGAATGGTGCGTCAACTCCGGCGGTTTCCATCGTGAGTTGGTCTGTTATTTTTTGCCACGTTCGGTGTGGCAGACTTGCCACCGAATTGTTAACATTTTGATTTGTTACTGCTTTTACTTATTTATTCAGTGTTTTTTCTTCTTGCCATTGCGTTTTGCTCTGCCATGTAAAAATTCTCTTCTCGCCCTTCTGTCCTTTTTCACATTTTTTGTTCTCCACCAAACACTGGAAAGGTATATTTGTGGAGCAAATAATGATTGATTGATTGACTGCGAGTGGCGCTGAGTTCATAAAAATATGCAAGTTTTGAACAAAGATCATTGAATTACCTGCAAACCTTGGAATAGCAGCTGCACTTATATCGACGTTGAGTTTCCCCTCCGAAATGCAGGATTCTTTAACTTTACAATATAAAAAAAACACTCACCGCAGAATGGGTGCACTATATGAGGTTCTTCATCCAAGGAATGTACAAAACCAGTCAAACCTTTTAAAACTTTGCAACTCCATATAAATTAACTGCAGTATACTGAGTTCGTGCTTGTCTTTCATGCGCGCAAGAGAATGCACTAAACGTTCCGTTCCCCAAAAATACCGGGGACAACACGAACAGTCCTTAGATACCATCAAAACCTTGAGTGCGGCCCTGCTGGCGATCACCAGCAGACGAAAGATTGAATACAATCACACTTTGTATCCCGGCACATTGAGAGATTGAACCAAGAATCTACGGGCTTTGCAGGCAACTGAAATTCGCAACGAGTTAAGATCAGAGAGAGAGAGAGAGAGAAAAAGCAAAAGAACCGTTAGCTGCGTAAAATACCAAAACCCAGGTCCTTCATATGCCCATGAAAATGCGTATAAGTCGCATTGTAACATGTGCGCATAAGGGAATTCATTTGAATATCAATGATTTTAAAAATTCATTTAAACTGGCGAATTTATTTCGGATCTGATTGATCGGAATGTTTTGGAATTCGCGAGAAAAATCGCAGAATCCAATTCGGAACGGATTGTCAAAAATGCATGCTGCCACATACAGGTTTTGGTCATAAAATGCGTGCGTAGACGCCATCAAACATTCCTACGCAGGTTTTATGTCTGGCCAAAAACCCTTTTCCGAGCAAAATCCGCTACAAGTGGGTACTTATCCACTAGACGACCTCCCATGTTCACTTTATTTTTGATACCGTCAAGGTTCTTTGGATAAACTATGTAACGGGACATCCCATAAGCTTAACTCATGCGTCTAAACTCCTATTGCTGATGCGTTTTAAAAGCAAAAACCGTTTGAATTATACACAATTTGCAATCAAATCGCTTTCCGAAGAAAACAAACAATTGACAAGTTGGGACAGTTTGATCCGTCCCCCCTTGATCTCTCCTGCAATCCTCCCGGAGACATTCGGAAACAATTTGTATAGTGTTTCAGCATTGATTGATGATCGCGAAACCGAATTCAAAAGTGATGATGTAAACCTCTGGGCAAGATGCTATAGATGGTGCCAATGACCTTTTGTTCGGGCTGCGTCTGCTGGTCAGACACAAACCCAAGAAACAATGAGGAACCGCATATGAAATGTTTTAACGCTTACCAAACGTCGACGTGCTCAATCATATATTCGAATATGGTGTTGGCAAAACGGTGATGGTTTCGGTCGTACCTACCTCTGGAGGTGTCGATGCGAATTTTATTGTCCTCGGATGATCGCAATTTGGATTTTGCACATGGTGGCAAACAATATTGCCAGCTTGCCAATCAGCACTCAAATGTTACGGTCTTGAGGGATGACACACAACGATCTTGGGGAGCCCCCAAATTTGATTTCAGCATTTGCGGGCTCCCCAAGATCGTTATGTGTCATCTCTCAAGATCTAACATTTGGTTCTCCCTCAGGACCGTAAAGTGGTGCAGGAAAACGTTTTGGCTGTAAAACATTTACTGTGTCATGGCTAACTTCCAGGACGCGATTTACGGTTTGCTTGGTATCCATTTTTCTGAAGTAAATCCAACCAAATCTAACCTAACCACTGCCTTTATTACAAAATGTTGCAGCATGTTGTCAACCCCCTGGTTGGTGTCTGCCTGTCGTCTGTTGTCCGTCTATTGCTATAGATATCCGCCTAGGAAAGCGTCTCGGAAGTTCGCGTATCCACAAGAAAATAATTGTTTTCTGTCACATGCATTTCGATAATGTCATCACATTGAAAACACAGCTCCTTCTGACCTACACCATAGAATGTGTACTGACCTACACCATGTACCAATACCATAGAATAATGGCAAATGCCCGAGATTGAAGCATGGAGAAAGTCGGCAAAAGGAGGTGGACCCAATTTAAGTTGTTGGTCAGAGAACTGAATTGATGCGGAATGAATGCGGAAATAGTGAAGTGGCTGAAATTGACTGAAGTGGATTGATTAAAATTGGCAAGATTAAAATTGAATTGGAATCAATTGATTCCTATGCATGGATTAAATTGGAATATAAAAATGGTACTTGAGGGTTAGAACTCGAGCAGCAAAAAGGGGTATTCAGGACAGAATGGAAAACATTTAAACACATTTAAATGAATTTCTTTGAATCTGTTCGGATAAAATTATTGTTTGAAATAGAATAAATTAGGAAAAATTCATGGGTAGTGGCGACAGAATTACCTTTCACATGGGTGAATGAAAAAATGATGGTCAAGTCGCTCAAATGGGGAGACAGATTGCACAAATGAAGAGAAACATTTTCAGAAAATTGCCGTTCTCTGAGCTTTTCAATTGTGTTACCCTTTTGCGCCAGTAAAGGACACAGGGTGTGCCTTTTCTCTTGTGGTGCTGATGTGTAGAGCTCTGACATCGACAAACGGTTTTCTTTTTTTGCATTTTCTTTTATTTTTGGTATATACCTACTTTCCGTTTTAAATTTCTCATAATCTTTTTTGCTGCGGGCTGAGCAAAAATGTGGGGTTGACTCTCTTTTATCGTCGTTTTAATTCGTTTAGGAAAGTCAGGTAGGTCAGGTCAGGTTAGAGTGGGCTAGGTTAGGTACAGGTTCTTTTAAAAATAAGTTTCAACTGCAAACACAGAAAACCCTAACTTAACGCAAACCAAAAATTGTGACTTTTCATGTTTTAGGAAAAAGTCCATGCTGCAGAAATTGAAGATCCTCTTTTCATATCTATCGAGGTCAAAATCTGACATCTCAGAAAACTTTTTATTGCAATCTGGCGTGATACTTTCTGCAAAAGATAAAAGAAAAAAGGTTTCGGAGGGAACAGTTCAGAAAAATTTCAAATTCAAATTTCAGAAAAATTTGGGAAAAATTTCAATTCCAAATTTCAGAAAAAATAAAAAAAATTCAAAAAAATTTCAATTCCAAATTTCAGAAAAATTCCAGAAAAATTTCAATTCCAAATTTCAAAAAATATTCAGAAGATTTTCAATTCCAAATTTCGGAAAAATTCCAGAATAATTTCAATTCCAAATTTCAGTAAAATCCAGAATAATTTCAATTCCAAATTTCAGGAAAATCCCAGAAAAAATTCAATTCCAAATCCAGAAAAATTTCAATCACAAATGTCAAAAAAATTGCCATCGACAACAATTTTGCTCCGCGCATGCAAGAGCATAGACGAGGCATCCACCCGGAAACAACATCATGTGCTGTCATCACTTTTTTTTGACACCCTGAATCCAAGAGTCATTAATTCGCCCATGATTCCACAAGGCGCCACGGTTGCACTGAAAACGTCGAACTCGGCCAAACAATGAACGCCATGAAAAGCGCATCCGCACACATGCAGGCATTACACGGTTTTTATGAAAATCGATTAGGGCCAGCCCGGAGAAGCGCAAGGAGTTTCCGGTTTTGGTCGGGTTGTGGTGAACTTCAAAAAATGTGACGAATTGATTCACAAATATGGGAATTGCATTCTATGGGCTCGATATCATGTCTCGCAAAAATATGCATGGGACAGTTTTGCAAACCCAAATGCGGTTATCTGTGCAAACGGGCCCACATCTGCTCAGTAAATCTAGAAGACACCACGTTTAGGCCACCCTGTAGCAGGTATACCATTAAGTGTAATGTATTATCATGTAGTACTCTGCGTTTATAAAATAAAAAATATGAAAGTTCATAAACAAAAACTTATTTACCTGCTGAAACAAAGCAAGATTCGAGGAGCACTTCGGTAGACACGTGAAGAGAGATATCCATGGGTTCAAATTCAGATACAAAGATGCTGACCATTGCAGGCATTTCTGTTTTTAGTAGTCATGAAAAGTTTTTTATCTCACACAAATATTGGGTGCCTGAGAAGTCAACTCACAAAAACAGCAGGACTCGCGTACAATTGTGGGCCTGCACAGACATACAGGCCTGCCCACATATTTGCAAAAATGGTCTTTATTTCCGTGGGTTCAACGAGTTTCCTCTGGTGTAACAGGCAACGAAACAGGCTTTAGGTTGTGTTTATTCCACGTGAATATAGCCAACAAACCGAGAAGACTTTCACTGAAACATATCGACAAACGGGATTAACGCTGACTCCGGACTGTGAGATACATTATTGCCAGTGAATTAAACGGATAGAGGAAGTACCTATTCGTAAATGGAAGTCCAAAGTTTCGCTGGATATTCCATGGCAAAGTGCAGCATACAGGTCATCTGATTTTCGACACCTTCACATGGTTTACTCGCATAGAGTTGATTGCCACTGACGAACTTCCAGACAGAGCTCTTTGCACGATGAACTTTCTGAAGGGGTAAAACTGCAATCCAACGCACAGCATGTCCGTTAACAAACATTTCGCATTTATACCATCTGAAATCTTGTGGGCGGGGAGTATTCACAGCTTTTCAGATAGTAAGAAGGCGACATCACAAACCGGGGTATACTTCAGCTGTCAAATCCTCCTGTGGAAGAGATTTTTTTATTTTTACCCTTTCTAAAACGAAAAACGATCCCTTAGTATAGCTAAGTGCGAACCGAGAAAAGGCCACATATCGCTTTGTCGGTATGGTTTTTTACAATACGCCGCGTTTTCAAAATCCCTTGCCTCATCTGCAGGAGATTTTTGCAGACGTTTTCGCAGCACAGGCAATGTGATGCCCAAACTCACAAGCGCCGCAAAGCGTATTCCTTCATTGTAATGCGTTTTGCGGCACATTCGGTGTTGGCAATTACATTGCTCGTGCTGCGCAAAGTCCCGAAAAAATTCTCAAGTGACCGGTGTTTTGAAAATAAGTACTCTGTGTGTTATGAGTACAGAATTTGGGAATTAGTTTTCATCGACAAAATTGCGGAAGACTCAGTGTCTTGGTCAGTGTCTGTTCTTGGCAATGCATACCGAAAAATCAGTGGCGGATCCAGCCTCCAGCGAAGGGGGATCACCACGTCTGCGCGCTTCTGGTACCTATGGAGTCGTGGAAGATCCATGCACGGCGATGCAGGATTCCACCGAGCAGATACCCTTGGAAGACATCTGAAGGACAAACAAAGTCGCCAAAGATGAAGAAAATTATGATATTTTAGGGTTCATTTTGGGTGCAAAATTGTGGCTCATCCCAAAATCCGCAAAAATCAATATTTTGCCCAGTGCTAAGGGGTCGCCTCTCTGGCCCCCTGCTGGATCCTCACCAGTCAGAGCAAAATGATCAGGAGTTTGTCGGCTGGGAAATTTATTCGTTTCATGAAAATTTTCCACAGCATTTGCCTGCACGTTGCCCCAACGCAGACTGTAATCTGCCTTGCGCTCGTGGTGACAATGCACGCTTGTTATGTGTCGCCAGCACACAGCAGCCCACACAAGGCTCAAGATCACCGAAGATTTCACCGCATTTAAACCTTCATTTCACAACATCCAAATTTCACCAAGCGAAGACGTTTTTCGAAGGTCATCAAATTTTTCCTGTTTAATCAAATAAGAGAGAAAGTGTTCCGGATTTGAAAGACTTCCGTGATTTGACAGACTTCCGTAACGGAACGTTATCGCCCAATTTATCGTGATACAGTAATGCATTGTGTGGAGAATGTTTTATTGTTGCTTTTAGAAATATGGCCTGTTACACGAATTAAAAACGCTCTGTAAAAAAAAATTTGAAAATGCTTCAGAGTTCCAGAATAAAAATCGCAAATCGTTGCATATTTTGCAATGTCGCGAAAACTTGCAGGGAATAGCATATATTATGAAAAACGCTTCTGGAAGAGCCAATTTGGCCTTCCACCATTTCGGCAACAGTTTCATCTGCCAGCATGTGGAGTGGACCAAGTTCGCGGACGTGAATTGCGGTTAACGGTCGGGCCGCAAGGAGTAGGCTGACTGCATTCTACAGGCAAATGGATACCTGTAGGTTTGACAACAGGCAATATAGGCGACGAGGGAAGGAGGTTAACGAAGGTTTGGTTTGCTTTAATGACAGAAATAACGAAAAGAATCCGCAAATCACATCTGCAAACTTGCCTATACTCCGCATGTTTTACATGGGTCTTTGGAACTGTTATCCATAAAAAGTATAAACAAATAGGTATGCCTACCTTGGTTGCTTATCCTGCATCAACACCGCAAATCCAACGAAGAAAGCTCTGCACAATCCAACAAGGGTCAAGATATAGAAATATCCGGGGTCACAATAACTCTGATTCAATGCACCAAATCCTGGCGGGTTGCTTTATCTTTTCTCACTGCACATCGAATATCCACGCAGGATTTTTCCTGGTTCACCCTTGCAACAATTTAAACACAGCACAGTATCTTTCGCACGGTGGGCACGATCAATTCAGCCGATGACAAAGAGTAAAAAATCACGTTTGTGGCCCGATTTTTGAGTTCGCGCACATTGCAGCGCTTTCAAATCAAACACATGCGCCGAGCACGGTTCTCCGCGGGTCACCATCAACTTCACCGGCGCCCTGAAACAAAAAGAACGCTTATGACGCGTGCGTTTCGGCGCGCGACCGAACGAAAATCGCCCAAACATGCCACTCCATCGCCCACTCTCACTCTTTAGCAGACGACGCGATCGCAGAATTAATTAACAACACCTTCCTGGTTTTGGACAAGTGCAGGTGAACGGGCGAGGTGCGGTGTGGTTGCACAGTTGCTTTTGGCAAGTGAAAGGAGGTGGAGGGGACCTTCCAAGCAGGACAGGGCAGCAGAGTGTGGAGTTATTCGGCAACCACGACCGTCTCATAAAGTCAAGCACACAACTCCCGAAGTTCTCAAACTGATCCAATCAAGCGTCACTTCGGCGTGGAGAGAGAGGTGCCACGGTTTGAGCGTTGCGACTCGCTGACGCAAACGCCCAATGAGTTGCATGGACAGAAAAATTCACTGGAATGATCATCGATTTTAGTCGCAGTCTGTGTGGGTGCTGCTTAAATTTGAGCATCTGGAGGGAGTTGTGGCGAAACGACTTCGAGTGATCATGAAACTGGGCCACGAACTGTTCAATGCTCGATTCTATTTTGGAAGCTTCCTTTGGTCTTGCACCGTCATGTTACCCACAATGAACTCTCATCCTCCTCCTTTTCCTCCTTTGATCTTCCATTCGTCATTCCCCACAATTAACTCTCGTTCTAGATCCGACTTTTTACCGAAATAGTTGAACTCTTTTGGGAGGCGAATCACTCTTGATTCCTGAGTAGAAACACCAGGTTCTTGAGCTAATCTACCAAAGATGCCAAATTTGGCTTCGGACCTATTAAGTTATCCACTTGAAGAAAAACTGAGAATTCTCTTGAGAATATTAAGAGAAAATCTAGAATTCCTTCAACGATAAAAATAAAACTTTGAAAAATGTCGATTCGGCATAGGATAGAAATCAAAGGTTCGGTACATATTTGAGCAGAAAAATGTGAAAGGGTTCCCAGTTTATGTCCGCAGATGACAAAGCCTGTGAAATGGTTCGTTTAATTTAAAGTTATTGAAATAAATAAAAATGCTAAAAATCTCACTTCGAAAATTATGTAAAAAATCTCACTTCCAAAGGGAATCAGCGGCTGGCATTATTTTTTTTAATATGAAATTCAACACAAGTGCAGCTTATCAATTGAACGCTTCCTTCTGGTATTTTTTATTCGGATTCGTCTGAACTGTTCACCGTTTTGACCCTCTTTGGAATCCAGAATCCCTTCTAATTTGGTATAATTCTGGTCTGTATTTGGTGTAAACAATTTTCTGTGTAATTCTGCATTCGAATACATATTGATAATTGGGCGGGTTTCTTTAGAATTTTCAAAATAAGTTTTCGCAATTGGCCGAAAACTCAGGATGTTCCAATTATTTATACACAGAAAAGTTTAAACAACAAAAATCGGAAGTTGATTGTGAAATAAACGGTAATCTTTCTAATTTTCGCACGAGTTGAGGCGCTGCCATTTGCATTTGCAGCAACAAGGTCTCATGCTGATTTTGCACGCATGGTCTGGCTTGCAATCGCAGGAATTTTGGCGAGGCAATAGTAAAACGATAGTTAACTGAGGCGCGGGTTAGACTTTTCCAGTCCCTAATTATCACGAAAATAAAGACATGAAAGTGGAAATATTTTGTTTTGGTAATTGGTGGAAAAAAGAAGGACCATTATTTTTGCAGAGTGGCAAGGAAAAGAGATTGTTTCCTCCTTATTTACTTGGCTTTAAAAAGTAGTGTGGCAGGGAAGACATAAATTGAGGGAATGAGTGCAAGGTATGTAGCTGCTTGGAATAGTTTGAGCCATACACGCTCCCTTCATCAGGTTTCAAACATAGATTGAGCATCAGAGCAGAAGCGCTAACATCACGCCGTGTAAAGTTTCCAGCAAAAGATATACATACATACAGCTCTCTTTTGAATCATTTCTGTCACAGAAGAATCATTCATGCAACAGTGTCCCAAACAACCCCTGCATATTCAATTTCGGAAAGAAAGCGAAATTTGTTAGCCTTCAGCTGCCTTCAGCTTGGGGTCTTGAGAAGAAAATGTATAATTCCGAATTGCAAAGGCACGGGGTTTTCTGCGGATTTACTCAGAGAAAGAACAGAGACCATGAGTTCCAACCACACATGTTTAACCACACGTGTTGAACAGAAGATTGTTTCCACACATGTTGCATAGCACATTGTTTCCAAGGGGCATTTACATAACTTTCTTTGTGCGCCTGTGCAATTGATCAACCACGCTACACACATCAATTTTAACAACACCTGTTGCAGAGCTGATTGTTTCCAAGGGCAAATACATCACTTTCTTTATGCGCCTGTGCAATTGATCAACCACGCTACACACATCAATTTTAACCACACCGTTGCATAGCAGATTGTTTCCAAGGGGCAAATACATCACTTTCTTTATGCGCCTGTGCAATTGATCAACCACGCTACACACATCAATTTTAACCACACCTGTTGCATAGCAGATTGTTTCCAAGGGGCAAATACATCACTTTTTT